>QAXF01006142.1:2273-15039 GCA_004335645.1 Dunaliella sp. WIN1
CACACACACACACACACACACACACACACACACACACACACACACACACGCACACCCTAAGGCATGATGGCAGAGAAAGTACAGACCCTGTGCAATGTATATAAGCATTGCTTATGTGCATGGTAGCCTATGTTGACTGCGCTGACATGACCTGAAGCGTACAATGATACAAATAAATAAACTGCACTGTCATGATCTATTGCATGCATCGCAATGAAAAGGTGCAAGAGAAGCCAAACCAACTGTGCAGCAAAGGGTTGCCAATGTGCCACTGCACATAATAGATGAAATGATCTGCTGCTCAAATGCAGTGGTGCCTTCCGTCATCCATCCAAACATTTAAAAAACCTTGTTGATACGAAGGTTTCCTAAGAGAGGAGCCATAGCAGCCATTGCAAGCAAGTATGGTTCATATCACCGCACAAGGTAAGTGCAGGCACCTGCACACAAGCACACTGCAGGTCGGCACCCAAAAAAAACTGCAGATCGGGATCCCAGGCACATTATTAACTGCCACACTATCAACCTCTTGGACCCCAGGTGCATACCTGCATGCCATAGTCCAAGCTGACCGCATCCCTGCCAGCTGTCTGTGGAGGCGGCACTGCTGCATGCGCGCAGCTTGCCCAGTGCCCCAAGGGGTGTGCACCGCCACTTCTTTGCATGGCAGCAAGCACAGAGCTGCTCAGGGTGCCAAGGTTTGAGTCAGGGCTGGAAGCTGGAGGAAGGGGGAGGACAAAAGGCACGGCCAGGGCAGCAAATCCAGCGGGGACACGGAGAGGGGGTGGTGCGGTGTGCTTTGAAGAGGGCAGGCTTGTGAGTATGGCACCCGCTTGCAAACAGGAGTCCAGGGCCTGTGAGAGGCAGGGAGGCAATGAAATCACTTTGAAACACAGCATACTGTGGTGATATAGCATCAGGTGGTTTTCCAGAAAGCAAGGTGCTGTACTTTGGCCTTGCTTGCAGGCAGGAGTCCAGGGCCTGTGGCAGGCAGAGCGGTGGCATCACGGTAAAAGACAGTACATTGTGTAATATAACGTAAGTTGCTTTGCCAGCAAAGTGGGATACTGTGACTTGGCTTTGCTTGCAGGCAAGCATCCAGGGCCTGTGAGAGGCAGGGGGGCAGTGGAGCTTAGGCCTATGAGAAGATAAGAGGCAGCAACATTACTGTTATCAGGTCAATGGGTTGGCCAGTGGGCGTAGTTTGCTTTTACAGGTGCTGTATCCTCCTTCATCATTGCATGTGTATTTTTGAGACGTCACCATTGGCAGAACATCTAATGGTGAAGTTCTTGCTTCTCTCATCATTCTTCAGTTGCATTTTGAGCGCAGAGCTAGGGAACCGATTACATAGAACAGGACACATGAACAAACATGTCTGGGAATGCCACACTGGAGCCGCTACACTGCATTCATCACCACAACTTGTGCACTGCACTAAGTGCATTCTGACAAAAACAAACCAGTAATCAGATACCCCGGACGCCAATCACCAGTTGCCAAAGCAAAAAGCATCCCCCCTAGCAGCGGTCCACACTTACCGCTGGGTGGATGGTGGACTGTGAGGGATCAGAGGAAGCAGGAGCCACTTGGGCGGTGGTGCTAGCCTTGCTTGCAGTGGTGGAGGATAAGAGAGCAGCCAGAATGGACATGGCAGCTGAGCGCATTACAGGGGAGGTGCTGCTCTTGTTGGTGGGAGGCACTGCAGCTGTTGTGCCTTGGGCGGTGAAGTGCACTCGCTGCTTGCCAATGGACTCCATGCGCAGCTGGCCGCTGCTGAGATCCACACAGCACCTGTGTGTGTGACATGTAAATGATAAAGGAATCGGCACCACAAAAATCTGTGTGTGTATGTGTGTGTGTGTGTGTGTGTGTGTGTGTGTGTGTATGTGTGTGAGCGCGCGAGTGTGACACATGGGCAAATAAATCCAGCTTCTTGCAGCCACAATCCAACAGCATGTGAGCCTCCAAAAGGATTGAAGTGTAAGAGTACATGCAGCCTTAAGGGTAACAAATGGTATCACGTTAGTTGGCGCTGACACCCAAAAAAATGCGATGTGTGAGGGGGGCCACCTACCAAGCAAACAGCTGACGCACCTGATTCCAGCACTGTCCTTGGTGCTTGCATCTGGCAGAAGCAGAGGACTGGGGATGCTTGCATGCTCCAGAACCGCCATGGATGCCATGCTAGAGGCCTTGGAAAGGTACTGCTGGTTTCCAAGTAGGTGCTCCAGGGCTGCGGCAGCGGCATCGCAGTATGCGGCTGCAGGCACAATGGCTCGTCCTGCATTGAACAAGGTACACATGATGGATTAGGTACATGAGCTAAACAGCGTTTGATAATGGTTGATCATGCAGAAGGTACGTAGCTGGACAAGTAACAAGAACAAGAAAGAACAAGAGTTTCAGGCACGATGGCTTTCCTGCATTAAGCAAAATGAGTACAATGGAATAAGTGTATAGTAGGACAGGAGACAGTGGTTGCAAGTGGTCTACAATGATTGAACCACAGCGTGTGATCCACAGCAAGACCAATACATGCAAATAGAAGAGCTTGCCCTGTGCTGAGTGTGCCTTGTGCAATGAAGCGGCGCTGAGCAATTGGGCTGGTGCTGCTTCATTTGCTCATGCATCAGGGAAGCTTGATGCTGTGCTCCGTGTTGTGGAGGTCTAAACTTAAGGATCTGATCGCACAACATTGGCCTTGTGAGTTTGATCAATCAAGCTATATCAGGTCCTTATCAGATCATAATCTTATTCCTGTTTCAGATAAATTTTGTTATTCTACTATCAAGATCATAATTTGAGTCTTGATTCAGATCATAACTACTTAGATCTATCCTGAACAAGTAACGCATGCTATGTCTCTGACATGCACGTCATTTGACGGTGGGGCACCTAATTGGGAATCATTCAGAAATCTTTTACCAGGCCATAAGATGTGTTGAATGCAAGAACTTTCAGCTCATTAGCCCTTGCACCTCAGGCTATGTAACCTGCAAGCCCCCCCCTCACCTCCCACAACATGGTCATACAGCCAAGCCAAGCGCGCCCCAGGGCTGGGCGCCAGCCAAGTCTCAAACACAGCCTCCTTGCTGTGCACCAGCTGTGAAGCGGCCTTGAGGCCAGCTGATGGCGCTGTGCATGCACGCTGGATGAGCTGGGCAGCTGGCGGGAGCAGCCACAGGGGTTGAGGCTGCCAGAAACAGCCCCAGGCCTTTGCATGAAGGGGTGCAAGTGCCTGTGGCTTGGGAACTGCGGCACTGGAGACTGCTGTGTGGGGCTTCTCAGGCGATGCGGATAGGAGGGGGGAGGCGGTGAGGAGGACGTGTGCGTTTGTGCCTTGAAATGCAAACCCGCTTGCGCCAATGAAGGCATTTGCCTGGCCTGTGAGGCGATAAAATGGGTGCAGAAAGGTATAGAAACTGACCTGGCAGCAAGTGTGTTATGAATTGAGCACAAGAAGGCTACAAGGCCTAATGCACGGTGTTGTGAGGTCTTCTCCACGTAGCCAACAAGCATGCTAGCTAGAGCTGTGAGTAAGCTGTGTGTGTGTGTCGATGTTAGACTCCGGGCGCAAGCCTGGCTGTTATCACACGTACAACAATGCACTGCAGATGCAGCTGGGAAGCCACTCAAGCACTTCATGCATGCATGATGTCGAGCTGGTAGTGCTACAAACTCATTGAGATGTTCACAGCTGCACAATTAAGTACACAACAGCAAGGATTGCCTCTTGGTTCCTTTGCAAAAATCCTGTCCCATGACCCATCCTGATAGTACAACACTCTGATCCGAGTAAGTGCATGCATATGCTAGCTGGCATTCTCATTAATAACACATGTGTTATCTTGCTTCTAGAAAAGCAAAGCTCTCCAACAACTCTTGCCGAGGCCTAAGAAAGATACTCCCCACTTGCGTTTCTGCTCAGGCAATCTGCGGACCACTATGCAAGCCAACCCAGAGCAGCACACACAATATGTATCACACATACAGAGCTTATCACCTCAACTCCTATTTGCTTACTATCTCACCTGCATGCTTGCTGAGAGGCAGGTTTGTGCCTGGGGCCTGCTGCCGAGGGACAACCCACTGGCCTGACCCTGTGCTACTCTCTGTGTAGGTGCCCACGTTTGATTCGAGGCTGGCCGAAACATAGGAGTTGATGTTGCGCATGTGGAGATTGGAGGGGATAATGGATTGGGTGGCAGCGGCCATGGCATGAAGCAGGGCAATGATGCCTGCACGTGTGTGTGTGTGTGTGTGTGTGTGTGTGTGTGTGTGTGTGTGTGTGTGTTGCGGCATCAAGCTCCTTCATTATTTCAAGCTGCTTAAGCATTACTAGCTTAGACCACCCTGCTGACAATCCCTTTCAGACAACACATCTAAAAAGCCACGTGGGCAAGTGGAGAGAACAGCATGTCTGCTGCTCATACTTGCCCATGTCAAAAGATACAAGTGGAGAAATCAACATGCCTGCTGCACACATTTTCTCGTGTAACAAAGGTACCATACAAGCATACGCACCTGCTGCAGGCTCTCCATGCCCCGCCCACGTCTTGCTGGCCATCAGTGCAGTAGGCACTCGCAGCTGAGCTTGACCAGTATGTGGGCTTGCGGTGTGCCCATAGTGATCAGCCACCACAGATGCCGCAGCGCTGACCTCTGGAAAGGCAAATTTGAGTTGAAGGCCAATGAGCTTGTTTACGCGGTGTCTTGCTCTGGTGCATCAAAGGGGGTATGCTGCTGCTGCATCAATTTGAGAGCCTTGATGATCTCATGGGCGGCATGCATTTGTCAATAGCATAGGTAGTTTGTCAACCAAGAAGCATGTAACTCAGCCTAGATACACTGACATTCTCTGCAAGCTAGATATGACTGACCTCAAGCACAACTTACCTATTGGGTCTCCAAGTGGAGTGGCAGTGCCATGCATAGAAAGCGCATGAAGGCCACAATTCTCCCCAACACTGTGAAGGGCGCTACGTATCACTGCCTGCAAGTGCAATCATTGCATACTGTGTAGCTCAGTATATGATCGGAAGCTCACCCAATTTCAGGCATTATCTACTGGATTCTTCGAGAGGGATTGTTGTCGTGCGCAGACCCTTCTGCTCGTTCTAGTGTATATTTTGAAGCATTGCTCCTTCAATTAATGAGCTGTAGAGTGTGTACTTCTTGCTGAAATCACCTATGAGTTATATGGATTATACAGTAGCTTCAAGTAACTTTGGGGGAATGGAAACGTACTTGTATGTCAGAACCTGCTGGCCTTACTGAAGCCTTCAGTGAAGGTACGCTGGTTCTCCTGGTGCACATAGCAAACATTACATGCTACAATGGCACTGCAGCAGTGGCTTTGCAAGCTTAAAATCCAGGTCCCTCATGCACAAGGAAACAGAAAGCGCACCCTGCTGCCTGTTGCCTAGGCCCTCTCCCAACACTCTGTTGCTTGGGTTGCATGTGAGACTTGCAGTGAACATTTTTGCAAGATCTAACAACATTTTCATAGATTGACATGACCAATATCTAGAACTATGTGGAAACACCTTTCCGCACCTGCTGTGATGGGCCGTTGGGTGCAGTGAGTGCACTGCTCCTGCCGTCCTGCAAGCAATGGCATTGCACCACCAATATGTCAACTGTAACTGCTTACAAAGGAACTCGGTACAAACGTAAGGCCCACGGGCGCCATAAGCAGGTGCTGCAGACACCTACTGCGTGCGTCTCTGGGGCATTTGTGTCAAAGCCATACATTTATTACCCTATAAATAGCTGCACTGTTATTGTGCTACTTGGTCCAACAACCAACCACCATTGTACCATGCTAGGCACTGCCTGACTGTGGTTGGTGCATTGCCCTATGCACATGCTTAGAGTCGTTCAGCTTAAGCACATTCTGCTTAATCCGTCATACTAGGCCCCACCTGCCCATGGTCAGTGCACACTGATTGCCCTAAGCACGTGCCTAGAGCCGCTTGGCTTAAGCACATTTTGCTAGTTTTGTGACCAGATTCAGCTATGCACACCAGGACCCTACACATGCAAGGGGAGAAGGGAAAAGAGAGAGGGGAGAAGGGGGAGGGGGGGAGAGGCAAGGGGAGGGAGAGAGCAAGGGAGAGAAGGGAAAACCCCTTGAGTTGCCAGCCAAGATGATGAGGTCTGCTTGTACCCTGAGCAGCTCGCAAATTGCAACCTTCAACATAACACAAAGGTAATTTAGACGTAATGATCAGAGAAATTGCTTGTGCCCTGAGCAGCTTGCAACTTTGAACAAACGGACATGATGAGACATGATGATCAGAGACCTATGCTTGTACCCTGAGTGACTTCAGATTGCAACGTAAACTTACCACAAAGGTAGTGTAGCAATGATGACCAGAGATCCAAGCTCTTACCTGGTTGACAGCGCTGCCCCTCAAAACTGCAAGCACACGGCTTCCCCTGCTCCCAGCCTGTTGGAGGGGGCACAGCATCATGGATCCCATGGACTCCCCACGTACATAGCCATCAGCTGAGGTGTCAAGAGTCTTGCACCGGCCCTCTCCAGAGAGCATCCCTAAGAGCGACAAGGTGTAAGCGTCAAAAGTGGGCATCTGAACTTGAGTTGACCTTCCCCAGAGAGCATCCTAACAAGGAGCAAGGCGAGTTGGGCCTGCTGCATCCACTCATGAGCTTATGCACTGCATATATGTTCCTGTCCCATGCCTTGAATCCTTGCTTCCTTGCACTACAGCAGGGAGGGTGTCATTACAAGGTTGCACAACCTCTGTCACTTTAGAGAAAGTAATGGGGCCCCGCTGATAGCTTCCTATCAACATGGAAGTAAAGGCCTTAAAAAACTTGGTATTTACTACACACCAAATCCCTTCTTAGCGTTGTAAGAAACGAGATGAAAAATGTCAGGGCGGTACCTACTGTTTAATCTTACAGCAAACCGTCTACTGCACTGTCACAGCCCTGTGAAGTGTCAACCAAACTGATCAGCCGCCTGCAACCTTGCATGACCTCAAGACTGGTCCAGCTGAACTGCTTATTCAAAAACTCTCCTCTTGTGCTACCAGGTTTGAGTCAGGATACATTTTTGCACACAGACCCTACTCACCCGCGATCTGGAACATGGCAGGGGTGTCCGGCATCAGCATGAGGTTGGCGCCCGCGGCAGTTGCAGACCCACATTGACCCAGGCGCATGCCATCAAGAGCTCCATGGGTGGCCACCAAGGACGAGGAGCACGCTGCGTGGAACGCAAGTACACAGTGCTTGTATCATAAACCTGGCTTGACACAGAATTGGTTCTTTCCCACACTGATTCAGGAGCATGCAATCAAGCGCCCAATACGTCACCACCAAGGATGAGGAGCACGCTGCGTAAAGTGCAAGTACACAGTGCTTGTCTCTTAAGCCTAACTTAACACAGTAATGGTTCCCACACTGGTCCAGGGGCATGTGACAAAGAGCTCCACACTTGGCCACCAAGAAGGAGTACAAAGTAGTGAGAGCACCTTCTTTCAAGCCTGGCTTGGAAGTAAGCTCTACAGCCTGTCGCAGCATGCTTCTAATCATTTGTCTAAGCAACAGCTTTGTGGTGTGAGGGGACACTCAGCCCGCCTTTGTTCACAGCCACTGCAGGGCCTTGCAGCCCAAAGGCATACTGATCTTGCCAACAACAAGAAACGTCAATTGCTACACAGACAATGTTTGACTTAAGGGACACGCATCCTACCTGTGTCCACAGCCACCGCAGGGCCCTGCAGCCCAAAAGCATACGCGATGCGTCCAGGCGCCACACTGAGCGCCAAAGAGCCTGTGGCACTGTATGCGCTCGCGGCTGCGCGTGCGTAGCTCTTAGCGAGGCGGCTGTAGTCCAGAGCAGACAGGCCAACGTACACGCCACTGCTCTGGGCGCTCCAAGCAGGAGAGGTCTCTGGGGCGGAGCTGGCCTGCTGCGCCATGGTCTCCGCCACCACCTGTGCGTGTGTGAGCATGCGTCAGGCCGCCATGTGACGCAAGGCCGCCACGTGATGCAAGGCTGCCATGTGATGCAAGCACACCTTAGGCAATCATGTGGTGTGAGCGTCTTGAGTCATCATGAAGTGTGAGCATGCGCCAGGCAGCCGTGTGAGCAGGGTCTAGGAAAGCATGAGGGCAGAGGCCAACTACCTTGCTCCTACTCTACACAAGTGCAGGAAGTTAGGTGTTGGGTCATACAAGATCACAGGCCGTCATCTTTAACCACGTCTACCTGTAACAGCATCCTCTGCTGAGGGTCCATCTGAGACGCCTCCCCACCACCCAATCCAAACGCTGCCGCATCAAACAGGGATGCCCCAGGGATGAAGGCCCCAAAGCGCACACCGTCACGTGGGTCGCCTGGGCAGCCTGCCAGCACATCCCAGTGCTCCACGGGCCACCTGCCCAGACAGACCAGGGGAACTCGCCACATTTGCATTGTGCAAGTGCCACATTTGAATAATAATGCTACAGAGGAACTTCTGCTGTGGGTGCAATAGCGTGGGTTGCCTTGGTAGTTTCCTAGGGTATCCCAGTGCTCCATAAGCCACCTAGGCAACCAAGGGAAGCTTTCCACATCTGCAGAACCTCCGCATTTACTCTTATAAGTGCAATTACAGAGGCACTGAGTGTGATGGCATGCTTGATCTCTGCTTGGCCTGTCACTAATTTAAGCAGTTATCAAGCTCTGCTTTTTCACAAGCATAGCAGTAAGCCTGCTAGGTTAGTGGCAACACACACACACACACACACACACAAACACGCATACACGAGTGCACCTGGCCAGCGGCACGCAACCCACGCCGTCTGCTGGACCAGCCGTGGCAGCTGCCCCTGCACTGAGCGGCGTGCCAAATCCCTCAGACAGGCTGTGATCCCCAGTGGCCGAACTCACACACATGCCCACTACAGCAGCCTCGGATCGAGGCACCTTCATGCTCTTCTTGTTTGCACTGATGCCCTTGGTGACTGTGGGTGCTATGGGCCTGGCGCCCTGCGCCGCGCGCCCGCGTACTGTGCTGCGCTGCGCGCCAGAGGGCGGGGGGGGCAGGGTGGACGTGATGAGCTGGGCAATGGCATCTGTGGTGGGGTAGTCAAAGATGAGCGTCCCAGGCAGTTGCATGCCAAAGCTGCCCTCGAGGCTGTTGCGCAGCTCTACAGCGCCCAGGGAGTCAAGGCCGCCTGCACACCAAGCATGCAAATTGGGTTGAGTAAAGAGCTTCTATTGGCACACTGCACAGCTCCACAGCACCCAGGCAGTCAAGGCCGCCTGCACATCAAGCAAACTGAGTTGAATATGTAGGTAGCTTTCTATTGGTAGACTGCAAAGCTCCACGGCGCCCTGTGAGTCAAGGCCGTCTGTAACAGGAAGGCATGTCGCTCACACTCGGCACAATTCCTTGTCCTTTGGCGCTTGCACATATTACTTCCAACAGAAACTGGCGGAACTGCTGTAGAACCTGTAGGAGGTGAAGCTCATGGAGCTGGTCAGCGGCAGCAAAACATTGACAAAGAGCAGGTGAAGCTGCTGATAATGGGGCTGAGGTGCTTTTTGCTCTAGCATTCATATTTTCACCTACCCTTCAGCGCAACAATCTGCAGCACTACCTATGCCTCCTGTTACTGACACTTTTGTCCGCTTGCTGGAAAATGCTTAATTGTAACTGGTGCAGGGCTCCTCAAGTGCAGGTCACTATTGTCTCAGAAATGTATGCATTCACCGTTGCCATCAATTGTGCTTGCCCGCTTTCACCATTGCCTTCAACCCTGCTCCCCTGCTTTCATCATTGCCTTCAACCCCGCTCGCCCGCCCTCATCAATACCTTCAACCATGCGTGCCCACACACCTGACATAAGGGGCTCATGCACTGGTAGGTGTCTCCCCACCACCTCAGCCACAGCTGCTGCCACCTTGCTCTCCACATGCTCCATAGGTAGGGTCTGCCCCACACCCTCTTCATGATCTTCCTCCTCCTCACTGTTGCTGCAAGCACTCAGGGCATCACTGTCGCTCCCGCTGCTGCACAGGCTGCCGTCATCCAACATGCCCTCTTGCCCATGCGCAGCGCCGCCTGGTGCTGTGTGCGCTGTGCGTGGCCTGGATGCGCCTATGTGCTCAGAGATGGCCTGGACAGTGGGGTAGTCAAACACCAGCGTGCCTGGAAGCTGCACCTGCAGGCTGCCCTCCAGGCTGTTGCGCAGCTCAGTTGCACCCAGGGAGTCAAGGCCAGCTGCATGCAAATATGTAGTACAGGAACGTGAATGAAGTGCAACTTATGTATAGATGGCTCAGCTGACGCGTAGGTGAAGTGCATCTCACATGCGGAACGCGCAGATGATACCCAGGAATGTAAGCCTGGGTTTGTGATGGCAAGCATAGAGGTAGAAGAAGGTTTGCACTTGCTTTGCCTTGAGTTGTGAGTGCACCAGTTGCACACACTGCCTGGCATTGCAGCAACAGTAGCGTCCAAGCATTCACCTACACTGCATGTGTGCAACAGAGAGCACAGGAAGAACCTGCCTGATGTGAGCATCCGAGAACTGACGAGCCAGGTGCAAACATTAAATGTACCCCGTGCACACTTGAACACCAGTTCCGTGCTGTGTGATATGAGGATATGCTTGCAAAGCAGAGAACTTACACAGCTATTATGGGCATTTATTATCAGCAGCTGCAGCAGACAGGCAACCATATGCCAAACACGTAGCAGCTTACCAGCAATACACTTAAAGCATACCTGGCATAAGAGGCACACCGTAAGAGGCATGTCATAAACGGGATATACCATGTAAGGCATGATGTAAGATTGGCACAATTGACACACAAAGGCACACAGAAAGGAGCATACCAAAAGGCAGCCGCACCTGACATGAGAGGCTCTGAGGGGCTGATGTCTGCACGACCAAGGATGGACTTAGCTGCCGCCAGCACCTCCTCCTGGATCTGTACACGTCAAGGTAAAAACTTCTGCAGGATATTGCGCTGACACTGGATGGTTAAAGGGCAGACATCTACATAAGCAGCTGCTGCTAACTCATGACCTGGTTGATACTTTTTGGCAACCGCCAGCACCTCCTCCTGGATCTGTACACGTCAAGGTAAGAACCTCTGCAAGATATTGCGCTGATACTGGATGAGGGGCAGACAGCTTCAAACCCGTGGCCTCACGGCATCACACAGCGAAGGGCAGGAGCTGCATGTCCCTAAAATGCAGCTAGCATGTTGTATTGAGGGCAACATCACAGAATCCCTGGCTTTGCTGGATGAATGACCTGCCTAAGGACCATTATTTGTGTACTGACCCTAGCGGTGGCTCAGCGCACCTTAGCAGAGTCAGTTTGAGCACCCGCATCTGCTGGTGGTGACCTGGATGTGGTCTTCTGTTTGGTCGCCCTTGGTGGTGCAAGTGACTGCTGCCCAAACTCTTCTGTGAAGAATGAACGCTCTGCGACAGTGCCTTTACCTTCCCAGCGTGCAAGCAGGGTGGGCCTGCACAATGTTGGAGGCAGGAATGTGATGAGTGTGACCCTGTCATGGAGAAGTGGTCAGCGTGATGCTGTGGTGGAGGCACACAGTTACGCCCAGGGCTGCTAAAAAGATGGATGGAAGTGTTGTAGAAGTAGCCCTGGTATGGTACAGTCGTGTGTTCTTCCCCAAACAAACACAGAGAGCAGGACTTCAATCTGTGTCGGGAAGGTATGGTACTGCAATAGGACACAAGGTGCACTATGCACAGCTGGCTCATGCGCAGCCAACAGGCTGAACATTAATTTACGGGCTATAAGGCAGCATTCTTGTGTCATTCAAAGATAGAAAGTGGGATTAGAGAACAGACCACCTACCAGATGAAGGGCACAGCTGCCAAGCGACTGCATGATGTACAAGCGTTTCTTGTTACTGACCACCTACCAGATGAAGGGCACAGCTGCCAGAAGAGGCCCACTTAAGGTAGGGCTCAGTGCGGCACCCAGGGCTTGCAGGCCAATCTGGGGTTGCAGCATTTGCATGCCCAGGCGCTCAACCTGCCTCACAACAGTCGGGCTGGAAGCCATGCCGCCACCCGCCCACGCGCCCCACTGCACGCTGACGGTGGGCATGCCGGCGTGCTGCCAGGTGCTGGCTGCTGCGTCCAGGGCTGCGTTGGCGGCGCTGTAGTTGGCTTGGCCTGGGCTGCCCAGCAGGGAGGCCACGCTGGAGAAGAGCACGTGGTGTGCTCCAGGCTGCAGCTGAGCTGCACCCAGCAAGTGGGGCAGGCCAGACATTTTGGCACCCATCACCTTGCGCAGTCCAGCCAGGGACTGGTTGCGCAGCGTGGCATCTGCAAGCACGCCACCCGCATGCAGGACTGCATTAAGCGGAGGCAGGTGCTGGTGGTGGGAGGGCGGGGCGAGGGCAGCAGACACATCCTCTGCACACCCAGCATCACAGGCTGCCACGGTGGCCTGGGTGCATCCCTGCCACAGCTGGCTGAGGTGCGGAGAGGCGGCAGAGGTGGTGCGTGCTGAGCGAGCGAGCAGCAGGATGTGCTGCACTCCCTGCTGCGCCAGCCACTGGGCAATGAGCAAACCAAGAGAGCCCAGACCACCGCTGATGGCCACACGGCCATGAGGATTGAGGGGAGAAGACGGGGTGCTGTTGCTGCTGCTGCTGCTGAGCTGGGGGCGGCTGCTGACCACCACTTTGCCCACGTGGCGTGCTTGGGACAGCTGGCGCAGGGCTGCAGCCACACTGTGCAGGCCGTGTGCAGCCAGA
>QAXF01006156.1:3786-14737 GCA_004335645.1 Dunaliella sp. WIN1
TGTGTGTGTGTGTGTGTGTGTGTGTGTGTGTGTGTGTGTGTGTGTGTGTGTGCGTGTGTGCTTTTGCGTTTTGAAGGCATATTGTCTGGCTTAACAAGGCAGCTGGCTGGGCAAGTTAGATACACCAGCACATGGCTTTGCAATAAGGACGCATATCTGTTACACAGGAGGCAAATCACCATGCATACACATCAACTCATGAAGGTGCCACTTTTTTCAAATGTTTTTTGAGTTGCTCCCTTCACCAATCACCCTACCAGAGTTAAAAACCAGCTCTTGTGTGTGAAGTACCGACCCATTCCATGCCTAGTAACCGATCTCTCGTGCATTCCATCATGCTTTATACATGTCTCCTGGCCCACTAACCTGCTTGTTGAGACTTGTCACACTTTCAGTATGGCCATCATACAAGTGCTTCCCAGCCCACCACCCTGCTTGTTTCAAGAGGTGTTGCTCAGTCACTGTGGCTCATACAGCATATGCGGCTTCGCATGAATTGCAGGCTCCATCATGTCTGGCGTGCTATGCTGTCTCATCACTCTGCTTGCTATAAGAGATGCTGCTCAATTACTCTGGTGCACACAGCATACTTGGCTGCAGATGAGCTGCAGGCTCCATCATGTCTGGCGTGCTATGCTGTCCCATTGCCCTGTCCGCACAATAGCTTGTTGCAGGTTGATGTCCTTGTTTCAACCATTGTTTAGACCATTGTTAGAATCGTTGTTTGCATGCAACCTACTCATAGAATGCAGTTTGCGCCATGCCTTGATACTCAGCTGCCCATGAGCCTGATATAAGGCCTGGCAAGCTCAAAGCGTGTCAAGGTGCATGTGGTCTTCTTCTGGAACACACACACACACACACACACACACACACACACACACACACACACACTGCTTCTGGCCTGCAGGTCCCATCCTGCCTCGAGGGAGCTCTGCCGCCCATTACACTGCCCAGTTGGACCAGCCACATGTGCCAGATCGAGTACGTGCCCTCGCTGGCGGAGAGGTGCCAAGCCGCAGTGGATGCCTTCTCCCCGGCCCTGTCTTTGCAAGCACAGGTGAGGTGGAAACTGGCAGAGTGCGCTAAGCAGCGGTGAATGCCTGCTGCACAAACCGTGCAATGCAAGCACAGATGAGGTGACAACTGGCAGAGTGTGCCAAGCCGCGGTGGATGCCTTTTCCCCGGCCCTGTCTTTGCAAGCACAGGTGGTGTGGAAACTGGCAGAGTGTGCTAATTAGGTAATTGCCTGCTGCAAAGACCGTGCTGCGCAAGCACAGATGAGGTGAACACTGGCAGAGTGTGCTGACTTGAATGCACAACCCTGTCTGTGCACCCTGTCTGTGCAAGCACAGGCACAGGTGAGGCTCTGCGCCTTTTCCAATACATGCACCAACCCATTCCAGTACACGCACTGTACCTCTCTATACATGCACTGTGACTTGCCAACCCATTCACTGTGACTATCCAATCCAGGCACTGCAACTCTCCAACGCATGCACTATGTCTTGCAACCCATTCATTGTGATTTTTCAACCCAGGCACTGTCGCTAACCAATGCATGCACTGTGGCTTTCCAACACATGCAATGAGGCTCTCCGGTGCATGCACCGTACCTTTCCATTACGTGCACTGTGACCTGCCAACGCATGCACCACCCCTTCCAACACTTGCACTGCGGCTGTCTGATGCTTGCACTGTGCCTCTCCAACGCACACAGCTGCTCCGTGCTCTATCCGACCATCTTGGCAATCCCCTGGACTGCAATGTGTTCCAAGGCTCCGCACTGTGGAGCATCATGTGGGAGGGCGTGCCTGTGCTGCTCACTGTCCAGGTGCGGCACTTGTGCGTACATGACTGGCTAGTGCAGCAAGCGGCTGATGCAACTCGACGTAATTGAAGCTGTGGGAAGGTGTGCCTGTGAGCCTGAGCTTCAAGTGTGTCATTTGGAAGGGAGTGGCTATGCTATTCACTGTCCAGGTGCGGCATTTGTACATACCCAAGTGGCTAGTGCAGCAAGCGGCTGATGCAGCTCCATGTAATTGAAGTTGTGGGAGGGTGCGCAAGTGAGTTAACGTGTCCAGGTGCATCATATGGGCCTGCGATGTTAACTATCCAGGTGCGGCATTTGTGCGCACCTAACTAGCTAGCCCATACAACCTTTGCTTACGTTTGCTAACCTTTGCTAACCTTTGCTAATCTTCGCTCACCTTTGCTAACCTTTGCTGCATTTTGTGCTGAAGAGCAACGGCCATGCCCTGGAACACCCTCACCCTGCCAATCACCCGTCGTCGACCTCTTCAGCCTTGAAGCTGCTTCCGGACCGCATGCCCATCCTTGCACTTACGTCTGCAAGGTAGTCCCTTGCCCTTGGTGATGTGGGGTCTTTGTGATCTATCTAGGATCTTACTGATCTAGGGTCACGCTGCTATCTTGACCCCTCACGTGTTTAGCTGCTTCCGGACCGCATGCCCATCCTTGCACTTACGTCTGCAAGGTAGTCCCTTGCCCGTGGTGATCTAGGGTCTTTGTGATCTATCTAGGATCTTCCTGATCTAGGGTCACGCTGCTATCTTGACCCCTCACGTGTTTTAGCTGCTTCCGGACCGCATGCCCATTCTTGCGCTCACGTCTGCAAGGTAGCCCCTTGCCCTTATTGATCTAAGGTCACACTGCTAGACTGACTCCTCACATGTTGTGCTGCTTTCCTACCGCATGCCCATCCTTGCGCTTATGTCAGCAAGGTAGCATTATTCAGGATGCAGGGGCACTTTGCTTTTCTGTTGACATTTGGACATCACGCTGCTTTTAAACCACGTGCCCGCCCTGGTTGCTCATAGCCATATAAGTTACCCATTATGTACAATTCTGGATTCAATATCTCCAATGCACTCTTCCACTCATAGCGTACACCCTACAGATATAAGGGTTTGACCTGCCAATTAGCTATGAGCTCTAAGGCTAACCCCAGTTCAATAGACACCACATGTACAGACTTGTGGGCACCCAGAATTTGTTTTGGTTGTACGCTGAGCATCCTTTCATTTCATTTCATTTCATTTGGAGGCTATATTGATCTTATGCTGCGCACCCCCTGAGGTTGTTCCAATATTATGCTGAGCATCCTTGGAGCTTGCACTAGGGGCTGTTTGCACCTTTCGCTGTGCATCCTTAAAAGGTGGGTCTGACACTGCATACATTTGGAGCCAGAAATGGCCGTTTCCACTCTTGGCATCTGACTTCTTCTAACGAGTGTTCAATCCTTGGCGCATACATCCACATGCTGATTCCAAGCTTCATAATCCAGCCAATTGTTGAAGTTCTTAGATTTTTCTGCTTTTTACTTGCTCTCTAACCTTTTCCAGACTGTGCAAACTGTTACTGTATCCACCCCTTCAACATTGCAGGCATTTTTGAGTTGTGTGATCTAGTACCAACCTTCTTTAGACCCCGTCAACCATCCCCGGATGACATGCTCACATGCGCACATGCAGGTATCCAGAGGTTGTCCAGTCCTATGCCGAGTATCCTTGGAGCCCTCGTTGGCCCCCTCCAGTCATGGCTTCCCGGATCCTTGGGTTTTTAAAGGAGGTGCTTCCTACATTTGTTGTCCGCCCACCGGCCACTGCCCCATTAGCAGGCATGGCCCTGTCTCAGGCTGTGTAGAGACTTCATAGACAAAGTTTGACAGATGACGATGTGGACTGGCTGTGTGAGGTGGTTGTATGTGAGGTGGCTGTGTGAGGTGTCTGTGTGAGGTGGCTGTGTGAGGTGCTGTGTGATGTGGTTGTATGTGAGGTGGCTGAGTGAGGTGGCTGTGTGAGGTGGCTGTGTGAGGTTGCTGTGTGAGGTGGCTGTGAGTGACAGCTTCAGAGCAGGGTAGTAACATGGCCTTGCAACGTGGCTCCTTGCCTGCACTTTTCTCAATCCCCCTTTGTTGCACACTAAATGCTTATAGATGTACCCTGTTTCATTGTTGACGTACATTTCTTAAGTCTTAGCCTGCAAATTTCAACAGGATGGAAAAGTGCAGCCGGGCGGAACCTGCAAGCGCCAGCAGCCTAGCAAGGTATATAGGCCCTGTAAGTTGATTTAATTGCATGCCACAGGCATGGTGCCTGGTTCTCATACTATCCCCATGAGTCACAGGTTTGATAGTTAGAGCTGCCATGGTGTGGCTTACTGACTGAAGTATTCAGTAAAGCACCTCCGGCTCTTGCGCCGCCTGGCAAGCAATATTTCTGGTGTGGCTGCTGTACAATGGTAGCTCATTACGACAAGACATGTTGTCTTCAAGGCCCTTGCTTTGGCTTCTCCTTCACCCCTTGCCACATTTGCCATTTTTTGTAATGCAAAATCTTATGTAAGGCTCAGCCAAAGTACTTGCAGTACTGTAAGGCCACCGAACTGGCAAAGGGTAAAGGAAGAGACAGTCTCAGAAGTTGCCCCCCTGAACTTTGTTGGCAGTTAAATTTTTGGATGAAGAAGGTTGAAGTAGAGGTGAAGCGTGCCGCGCCAGTGGCCCATATAGCACGCAAGGTCCTGGATCTGACAACCATCAGGGGGCGGATGGGATTATGATGGGGCTTTGTTCTTTCGCTTTAGATCACGCTCCCTTTCACTCCTTGAACGCCATTGAGGGATACAGTCCATCCCTTGATAACCCTTCCCCCAATAATTTTACTTGAAGTTGTTACAAGGAAGTTCAAGAGCCCAGCCAAGTAGCGTGCGACTCTGTTATGGACCAATTTATTGGCAAGAGACGAAGGGATTGTTCCTTTGCAACAGCCATTGTGGCAGCATACGCTCGAATCAAAGCAAAGGGCACGAGAAAGACATAAGCTGCCAGACAGTTAGATCTAAAATAACTAAGGGAATGACAAGAAGACACACACACACGAAGCGCCTACTGTGTAATTATTCTTCTTGAAGGATAGATGGAAAAGTGAATTGAGCAATGAACAGCATAGGAAGCCTGCTCTATGGCAGGTGTAGCAGTGTGAACTCCATCACGACCTTGATCTGTTTCCTACACACCCAAATAATTGCTCTCCCCAACTTATTTGCTTGTCATGCTTGTTAAAAAGAGAAAGATCTGAGTCACTGTCGTTGTTGATGAGCCACCCTGATGAAGCATCTTAATGTACAAGGCCAGATCACTCCAGGAGACTAAGCAACATACAGGGACGCAGCAAACACGACGTCCCTCTTTATCGCTGCGCTAGCTTCTTGCATTTGCTTGAACAGCGCTGTGTTGCCCATGACGCGTGCAGCATCCTGTGTGTGTGTGTGTGTGTGTGTGTGTGTGTGTGTGTGTGTGTGTGTTAGTGTGTGCGCGCGCACGTGCGTGTGTATTTGCGTGTGCACGCAGCAATTGGAATAACCTATGGTACTTTTTAAAGATACATAAAGAGCAATAGCTATTCAGCGATGCTATTATTACTGACAACAGAACTAAATGTCTGCACTGATACCTGCCAACAGTCGCATGCATACACATATAACATGGCTACAATAACATGGTAGTGTTAGACCCCTGGCCTGAAAGTTGTGAGCAATGCGTGGACTGACCTGCAGTTCCCTGCAAGCCTGGTCCAGGCGCACAACTGCGCGCACGATGGAGCCCTCCATCACGTCTGTCAAGCTGCATATGTCAGAGAAGGGCGTGCCCTGGGCCCACTCGTAGACCACCTGTGTGCATGCACGAGGGGGATGCAGGTACAGGCTTGCGTGAGTGATGGCTTGAACTTGATTTTGGAAGAAGGCATGCAATAAGAGTCGAGGTGGACAACCATTGAAGGAGGCGTCAGGTGCTCTCTTGTGTCGCACTTAAGATGCACACACCAATCTTTCTCATGCAACACTTCACATGAGCATTAATACAAGCCAAGGCTGATGTAGTGCATGCTATTCCTGTAAGAAGGGACTTACGCACTTGTGTCCATGGCAGCAACTTACACAAGTACTAGCATGCCCACATGCACCCACACGTGCAAGCGCGCGCGCGCATACACACACACACACACACACACACACACACACACACACATACACACGCGCGCGCGCGCACGCACACATGCACACACACACACACACACACGCACACACACACTCACACACACCTGCATAATGCCTGGGTGCAGCACTTCACGCATGTACTCAGAGGGGTCAATGGGAAGACCCTTGCTGGCTTGTACCTGCACACATTGGCCAATTCATCTCTGTATGAACGCAGCACAGTGAATCAAGGCATGTATGCTCAATGCACATCCTGTGGATGCATCATTGATAACACAAGCAAGGCCTCTTATAGCTACATACACAGACATTAAGTATCATCACATAGCCAGCAATGGGTCGCTGCTACCTCTGCAATGTGCTTTGTAAGGCTCGTATGTGATGAGCAACAAGGCTCATGTGGACTGTTCAACAAGCCATCAAAAGGTGTACCAAACTAGGACATCAAAGTCCCTTCCTTGGCCCTTGACAGCAAATGTTAGAGCCACGGCAGGTCTCTATCACTTAGCCCCCCTGCCACTCACACATACACACATGCCACAGCATCTGCAAGGCTTTCCCCTTGACAGCGCTTTTTGGAGACAGAAACAACTCATGACGTGCAGCAAGGGGCAACATTTGCAATGCGTGCTATAAGAGGAGAATGGGGCTCACTGATGTGGCCGGTGACTAGGCTGCAGTGACTAGGCTGCAGTGACTAGGCTGCAGTGAGCATAGAGTGCAGTGATCTGTACCACAAGCAAGGCTGGATTTCAAGCCCCCAACACTCTATTCATCCACCTCCTAACATTAGGACTCCGTGCGTCAGCTCAAAACAAAGGACGCGCAGACAATCCACCAGATAACTCCCCCCTCTAGAAAAACGTCCACACCTCAGCTGTGACCCTTGCCAGGCTGTTGAGCTGCTTCCAGGCATCTGACAGTACGGCTGGCAGCTCAGGCTCCACATCGCTCTTCTCCTGCATCAGGTGAGGCATCGAGCAGCATGCTCACCATGAGAGGTTTGTTTTAATTAAAGTAAGAGTGGATCCCTGTGAGATGAGTATTTGACTGGCAGCTCAGGCTCCACATCGCTCTTCTCCTGTGTCAGGTGAGGCATTGAGCAGCATGTCCAGCATGAGAGGTCCTGAACTAAAGTAAGAGTGGACAATTGTGGCTGAGTTCTTGGATGGCAGCTAAGGCTCTACATCATTCTTTCTCTACTCCTAGGTGAGGCATTGAGAAGCATGTCTAACATAAGAGGTCTGAACTAAAGTAAGAGTGGATAAACGTGACTGATTTCAGGCTGGCAGCTTAGGCTCCACAATCCTTGATTTTAGAATTTGCAGGGAAGTAATTATGAGTCTCAGTCCTTGAACTGGATTATGAGCGCTGTTGTCTTTGGAACACGAGCGCTGCTGTGCCCAGAACACAAGCGCTGTTAGTGCATCCTTGTACCTGGAGCTTAAACAGTCGTCGTACCTGGAACACAAGTGCTGAAATCAGGGCAACAGCCTCGGCTGGGCTCAGCTCGGTCAGGATGCCAGAGAACACAAGCTCAGTGGCCAGCAGCTCATCCTGCAGGGTGAAGCTCATACACGTTGACTTTCAAGACTCTTAGGAAACCTAAGAAGCTCTGCAAGGTTCAGAGCATGGCAGGGTTTCAAGCAAGAATCAAGTCATCAAGCTAGGGCTACTCTAGCCAGTCAAGTTTCTGGCAGCTGAGTTGAGCTGAAAAAAAAGACACAGGGGCAACAGGCGGACATTTGCAAGCTTGGAAGGGCCGAGGCATGAAGGTTGAGTTAATCAGACAGGCATTTTTGACTTTGCACATCTGACTTTCCACATCCATTAGCAGTAATGCATCAGGCTCAACTGAATGGGCCTGAACTTACATGCCGCCGTAGCCTACCCTCCCGCAACAATCAGCTCATGTTGGCCAATCTAGGATTGAGCTTGCACCTGAGTTGCCCTGCCCTTGGTCCTTCACAAGAGCTCATGTCTGTTTGGTTGATGTGGAGTTGAGCGCACTTGGAGAGAGGTCCACGAGGTATGCACCATCACCTGCCCTTGGTCCTTGCCAACTCTTCCATGTCTCATGTCTATTAATTGTAACCATTGACTCCATATCTCACGTCTACTGGTCGTAAACCATTGACTCACCAGATTGGAGTCTCACGTGCAACCCTGCCTATAATCTCAACTGACAACCTCATATTCAATGGTTGATCTGGGATTTAGCATATCAGGATGGAGCTGACCCTGCCCTTGGTCCTCACCAATTCTTCTGTGGCTCTTGTTCTACAAGGATTTCAGCGCACCTGGGTAGAATTGATCTCACACGCAACCCTGCCCTTGATCTCCACTGACTTTTCAGCATCCAAGTATTCCATCGCCTGCAGCACCTCCACGCGCATGTGAAATTCTGGCAGAGCCTGCATGTACAGGAGCAATATTCACGCGCATGTGGAATTCTGGCAGAGCCTGCATGCACAGGAGCAACACTCACGCGCATGTGGAATTCTGGCAGAGCCTGCATGCACAGGAGCAGTATTCACGCGTATGTACAAATGCACAAACACACACCCATGCATACATGCACGCATGGGAGCAATAGACGCATGTACGTGCAAATGCACAAACACACGTCCATACATGCATGTACCGTACATGATGTACGCAAACAAGTATGCATACGCACATTCTATAATGCTTGCCTCCTTTCTCTTGCCCCCGACTCTATAAGACGTGCTCTTGTGCCTGAGATAACACAAACACCAAGCGTGCATGTGCTCCTAAGCTACCACAAAAGCTCGTCATTTCTGAGCCTGGAGGGCAATCTGAAGCTCAGCCCATATGGAGCAAAGCTTGGAGACACAACAACACTACTCGCAAGGCCTCTTCTGACAGCTAGCTTGACAAAATAGCAACAACTGGCTTAGCAAGTCACCTACTAGCAAGGTCTTGTCTGACAGCTAATGCAACAAAACAGCAACAAATGGCTTAGTAAATGACCTGCTTGCAAGGCCTTGTCCGACAGCTTATGAGAAAACAAAACAGCAACACCTGGCACACAAAACACCTACCTGCAAGGCCTCATCCGACAGCTTATGAGACAAAACAGCAACACCTCACAAAAGTCACCTACCTGTAAGGCCTCATCTGACAGCTTATGTGACAGCTCTTGCCTCTGGGCCAGCAGCGCACGCTCCCCTCGTATCAACGCATACGCCTCACTGTGGCCACGTTTGTGGACAGACTAGTGAGCAAGCCAGGCTGAGTGAATGCTTCATTGTTATACTTCATGACACGTGGACATGCTAAGCTACACAGGTTATGGCCCGCAGTGCACGCTCCCCTCATACCAATGCATAAGCCTCACTGTAATCAGGTTGACGAACAGGCTTGCGAGCAAGCCAGGCTAAATGAATGCATTTTCAGGTTGATGAAGCGTGAGCATGTTGAGCTTTACAGGATTGATTCCACAGTGCACGCTCCCCTTCTGATGACGCATACGCTCCTGACTGTAGTCAGGTCTTTGGACAAGCTTGCCAGGTTGCTGAGCTGTGCAACTCAAAATCTGCAGTGCATGCTCTCTCAAGTCCATGCACATGTGCCTGTGTCTTTTACTTTGTGTACGCACCTAATTGATGGGTCAGATGCGGCCTTGCTGCGGCTGCGTAAGGCAATGAGGGCCCCCCGCTCCATCAGAGCAGTAGCGGTGTTCAGGTCAGACACCTTCAGATCCACTCGGGGGTCTAGCAATGGCAAGCCATCTGGCAACTGGTCCTGTAGAGAACGGGCACCCACTGGAGGAGTTCAGTACAACATTCCGACGAAAAATGAGCTTGCACTGTTTCATGCACTGCACTAAGAAGCCGTCTGGCGACTGGTCTCGTAGAGAACGGACACCTGCTGGAGGAGTTCAGAGAAAGGCTTCAACCGCCTCACGCATTGCACTCAACTACTATCTGGCGACTGGTGCTGCAGAGAATGAACTTCTGCTGGAGGGATGAGAAAAGAGCTTGGGCTGTCCCAGACTTTCATGCTTCAAGTTCTTTGCAAGCAAAATACAGTGATTTCAGATCTGGGTGGGGTTCTCAAGGTGGCAGGCCATATCGCGTTTGGTCTGGAGTACCTTATGGGGCAATTATGGTACGTTACCCAAAAGCACCATTGAAGAGCAAATATTCTGGCCAAAGTGCTTGCCAGCTTTCATTCCTGGGCTTGTTACAAACAGGCAACGGACATCCCTTGGGGGGTGAACATGTAATCAGCTCAAACGCTCAAGCGTGGCAGGCCCTCACAAAGCCACAAAGCCCGGCATGCCAAAGCACGGTTCAGCCCTCTTGATTGATGAACACCTGCGTCTGTTGAAGGCCCCTCAGTGCAGATACATAGGCAGTCAATTATACATGTATCCATACGCTTATGGTTTTTAAAAAAACACATGCATACACACACATACATATATACATATATTTTCATACATAGCAATGCCTGTGCCTGTTGAGGGTTTTTCAGCGCAGACACATGAGCAGCCTTTTCACAAGCGGTGTCCACCTGCATCTTTTTAAGGTACCTTAGCGCAAAAGCATGAGCAGCCAGCGTTGAGGCATGGCCCACCTGCGTATCTCCAAGGTCCCTCAGCGCAAAAACACGAGCAGCCAGTAAAACGCATGGCCCAAATGCTTCCTCTCAGAGTTCCTCAGCGCGAACCAAGAGTAGGCTGCAAAAGCAGTGCCCACCTGCGTCTTCTGTAGCTCCATCAGCGCAGAAACCAGGGTTGCCCGAGCTTGGGCATCCGGCTGGCCTTCTGGCCCTGCGCCCCAGTCTCCACTCAAGATGTCATCCACCTCCACCTGAAGCATTGTTAGCAGGTCATTGCTGAGTGTGTGTGTGTGTGTGTGTGTGTGTGTGTGTGTGTGTGTGTGCGCGCGTGGTGTGTGTGTGT
>QAXF01006158.1:45156-57794 GCA_004335645.1 Dunaliella sp. WIN1
ACACACACACACACACACACACACACACACACACACACATGCGCACACGCTGCATGCAGGCTGTCAAAGCTCTCCTGTCCGGCTACCTCCGTAACCTTGAGAAGACAGCACGTTCTGCGCTGGACCCCAAGCACCTCATGAGCACTGACGATGATGGGACTGCGGGGGCCGGCCAAGGTACACGTGCGCCCGGCGCATCTTGGCAGGTGAGTAGTATGCTGCATACCGTGCATGCTGCACACATCTTTAGAAGGCTTCGACCAGGTTCGGGAGCATCAGGTGTCACACTTGCGCGCTGGGTCCATGCCTTTGCTGTGCCTGCATTGACCTGCAAGCAAGCATGTTGTGAACATTGTTAGTGGGGCTGTGACAGCTGGGCAAAGCACTGTGTGTCAGGCTCATGAGTCCTGTGTATGCCCAGATGGGGTCTGCTCATCGCGCCTGCCTGCTGTTGCATAATAGTTACATTTCTGCAGCTTTCAACCCCTATTAATTGCGCACGACTCTATGTCTACTTCAGACATAAGACAAATAGGGGCAAGGCAAATATAGTTTCCATGGCCACCTTGATACCATACCAAGGTGCTTGCTGAGGTGTGTATTTCTTCTGCATCATACCCAGGACAAGCTCTGGTCTGGCCTGAAGGAGCTGGCAGATGGCATCATGTCGAGCACCACAGCTGTGTGGCACTTGCAAAGAGTGGTTGCCAAGAAGAAGGTAACAGAAAGTGTAACATGAGCATCTTCATGGTTTTAAGCCTGGCTTTCTCCTGTTATATAATTAGCTCAGCGGTTTTTGACAGCATAGAATGTTGCATCATAAAGTGTTAGATTTGCTGAACGCTTCCATATTCCCTATCAATCTGTTCCGAACCTGTGGCTGAAATTGAAGGACCTTCTACTGATGGGGTTGTGCTACTTAGGCGCTCAAGGGGAACAATAACACACACACACACACACACACACACACACACACACACACACGCATGCATGCGCAATCACACACGCTTGCAACCCCTCCACACATGCAAGTTGTGCACCGCTACATCGCAGGATCCCTTGTCGCACGTGTGCTTCTTGGACGCCCTGGTGCCTCCAAGTCAGCCATTGCTGTGCCAACAGTTTTGGTGAGTTCCAACAGTTCTGTCAGTTACAATGGTAATGGTGAGTGACCAATGCTTCGTTGAGGTACAACACCTTTGCATAGGAGACCGAAAGGTGCAAAGCCTTTGCTGCTGGCGTCCTCAAGCTTGCATTCTTTTAATATTGGGAGCTCAGGCTTTTGGGCTTTTGCCACCTCTGGTTCTGATTTAACTGGTGGTTGCGCTGCCCTCTTTGAGCTACCATACCTTTGCATAGGGCTCAGAGCAAAAGCTCCTGAGGCACTCTCAGCCGCCATAAGACACGATACCATAGATGCAAATGGGCCATGATACCAAAGTTCAAGTGGGGCGCAATGCCAGAGGTAAGTGGACATTTGTATGCCTGGAAAGGCATTGCAGTGCCAATGCTGAGATTGCATCACAGAGACAGCATGCAAGATTGGTACCACAAGCGCGTGTGGCTGTAGAGGCTACGCCATGCTGCAAACAGTTTCACGCTTGTCCTCCACGGCTTTCCCCTTGGGTTGCATACAGGCTTCACGCGTGCGCTGCATCTAATGTACGCATTGCAATCCAAGGATGATGTAATCATGAATTGCGTTGATAAAGGACCTCTATCTTGTCACATTGCAACAATGCAGGGACGACTTGGTGCGCATGCTGTCAGAGGTGTTCACCGCTGCTTCTAAGCCCTCCACAAAGGCTGGCTTTGTGAGAGATGCGCTCGTTGCAGGGTGAGTGCATGACTCCTATGATGTTGGTCTTCCATGCCTTTGTTCTTCTTGGCTTGTTGGTCTTTGGTTGCAAGCGTCTCCTGCTTCAGCTGGGCTGCCCTTGTAGGCAGGTACAGCTATGTAACCTTGAACCTACAGCATTACCCACACTTTTGGTCATTGTAGGGAAGCACGCAGACATTGGCAGTAGTACATTAATTGGCCTCAGTATTGCAAACATGAGAAAATTATGGGCTGTGCTACCGCCAGCATGGGTATGTCTGGCATTGTTTCAAATTTCAAGTTGTAAGCTTGAGCAAATTTACCAAGGCTGCTCCTCAGCCTACTGCATTGTCACCCCCAATGCTTCTCTGCCCATTATTCTCCTCTGCCCCCTGAAAGGCAAGGTATACGGACAGTTTTCAAACAGCTCACATACGGTACTTCTTCTGGTGTCCAAAAAGCTTCTCTTGCCTCCCTTGCTCACACAATCCTCTGCCCTCAGAGCCTGTCGTTGGTGTCCAAAACGCTGTGCTTGCCTTCCTTACTCGTGCATGAGCCACTGCACTCAGAGCCTGTTGTAGGAGTTCAAAACGCTGTGCTTGCCTCTCTTGCTCATGCACGAGCCACTGCACTCAGCAGCCCACCCCTTGTGCATGGCTAATGCCGTCTACAGATACCCCAAGCTTGCCTACACCTTGGAAGCCATGTTTGAGCGTGTGGCCTTTGAAACGACCATGAAGGTGAATGAGAAGGTGGATGCCCTGAACCGGGCAGTGTGTCAGACTGTGAGACTCTCATAAGCGAGGTGACTCATGGGCATAGTGCAGGAAGGCGCCGTGCAGGGTGCTCTGTATGCAGCTAGCTCTCCAGCAGCTCTATATGAACACAGGAGGGACAGCTTATGCGCTCGTACCATTATGGAGGTGTGTAAGTCCAAGCAAACAACTAAATTGACCAGGCAAAGCCATGAGTATCGATGTAGAGTTGTAGGAAGTTGTCAAAGGCACCATCAATCAACTGCCAGTGAGCAGTGATGTCATTGGATTGGAGCTGCTGAGTCTTGCTCAGTTTTGTGCATTGTCTGATAGGGTGCGGACACCTGTAACGCTATGTAAGTCTGTTGCAGCTGCTTGCAGCTGCTGGGGCCCTTTATGCTTGGATGCGCGCACCACAACCATAAGCAAGGATGATCAAGTGCGTCGCTTCTACTGGTTACTCACGTCTGCTGGTCACATGTTCTTTTGCAATATTGAACTCTGTAGCGATGCAGCCCCTCGGTTGTTCCCAACATGCATTGCAGTCTCTGGGGCATGTTGGATCTATGTACGATGCCTCTGCTGTGGCTGCTGCGCAGCTGCACCGACTTGCAGCTATCGGGCTGCTGATCCCAACACACCTATGCTGTGGGCTCCAGCATGTCTCTATAAGCCTGTAACAACAACAACAAGTGTGGGCTCCAGCATGTCTCTGTGAGCCTGCAGTAATAACAAGAACCACTGTGGGCTTTAGCATGTCTCTGTAAGTCTGAAGTAACAACTGTGACCTGTACACACTGCCTGGTGCGCGTGCTGCGCTGTCCCACAGGGTGTGATGCCTGCCGTGACCCCCCTCCAGCTGCAGCAGCTCCTGGGAGCCACGGCGCCCATGCAGGTGCGTCATGCCTGCGGCACAGGCGCTTCTCCATCACCAACAGCAACGTCATGCCCATGATGTGCCTGGCCCTCAGCAATTGAGGGCTGCAGCTGTGGGTTGAGGCTCAATGGCAGTCATGGCCCTGGCTTCACACTTTGTTTAGGGTAGCAGTGCACTTATTCTCACGTGCGCAGTGCTGTGGTCAAAGGATGGCACCACCAGCATGATTGTTGCAACAACCACTCGTCTCCCGCACACTGCATGCACTTTTCACACCCACCTGCCAGCTGTTGACGCCCCGCCACCTTTGACCCATGGATGCAATACCTTCCACTCACAGGGAGCTTACTTGGCCATCAGCTTTGTCGCCCACGCACTGCATGCACCCTCCACACTCACCTGCCAACTGTTGACGCCCCGCCACGTTTGACCCTTGGCTGCAACACCTTCCACTTGCAGGGGGCTTACTTGGCCATCAGCTTAAACCGTATGAGCGATGCAGTGACCACTGCCTTCCCAGGGGGTGCGCGCACGCTACCCTCCCCGGCTGACGTCCAGAAGTGCATTGGGTAAGTGGCATGGGTGCTGATGGCGTGGGACTATAACTCTGGCACAGTTGCCGACACAGACCCATTGGTTTGTTTGCTCAGGGTGTGTGTGCATGCGCTAATAACATTGCCTGTGAGGTGGTGGCTGGTTCATCTCACACACATACACGCGTGCGGGTGCACACATGCACACAAACACAACATCTAGGCTTTTCTGGATGTAGGGCATGACCTTCACTTTCACGCTCTTTCATTGCTAGACGCACGCTACCAAGTGTTCTGTGTAACTTCTGTTCGTTCATGGTGCCAGCTCCTCTGTCATGACACCATTTTTTACATCCTTGCAGAGTTTAATGGTGCAACTGTTGAACAGATCAGAGGTGTTATGCTGAACTCCAGTACAATCATGCAATCCCTGAGAGGGTGAGCTGCTAGTCCCGTGATGACTTGCTCGAGTGTTCGTATCATACTCGCAGGAGCACGGCTTGCAACCCACATTGCTTACTTATTGCGCTCAAGCATGGCATGCATTGCATGCTAGATGCTCCACCAGGCATGACCCTGTAAACCATCATGCTCATGCACTCTGATGATGCTGGCGCCAGCCTACAGCTGTCCGCCTGCAAACAAGTACAAACCATGCATACCTTCATGAGCTGCCAACGTTTCATGCTGGCATGCAAATCAACAGCAGTCTTCAATGAGCTGAAAGCTGGTGGCGCCACCCCGCAGCAGGTCACTCAACCGCACCCCCTGCCATCGAATGAGTGCAAACTAGGCCTGTGTGAAAGCATGCCACTGGCTAGTTTTTTGCAGGGCAGCGCATCTTGAGCTGAAAACAGGTGCGTTCAGCCACATCTGGGTGCTTGATTGCCCCTTCATCAAATGAAGGCATGCACACCAAGCCTGCAAGAAGTGTCCATTTCAAAGTGCGCCTGCGCAGCGTGATCCATGATGAACCAGTCGTTGACTGCTTGCGCCCACGCAGTGTGATATGATGAGGTGATTCTTCTTCTATGCGTCTATGTAGTGTGATATGATGAGCTGACACAGTACTGTCTTTGCCCACGCAGTGTGATCCATGATGAGCTAAAGGCCGGCGGCATCAGCCCGCAGCTGGCAGCTCTGGTGGCAACGACCTCAGGTACGCTGTGTGGCGTTGTCTAATTCACAGGTTGTGTGGAGCTGTCCAGAGGGAGTTATATGAGGGTATGATAATGGGTGTGCTCTTATATTGATAATAATTATTGGTCACTTTTGGCTGTTTTACACCCAACACCGAATGGTAGCTAGTTAGAGCATTTGAGCTTGTGAACAGCCAGTGAGGGCTAATATGCTTAATCAGCCGTGACATGGGCCCTACTCTTCATAGCCAGATCTTCACCTTAGATCACCTACTGGACCAATTTGTGTGATTGTTGGTGTGTTAGAGTTAACTTACTAATGAAAAATCAGTGCAAAAGGATTGGAGTGATTAGACCCTGTTGTTGGTCAGGTGTGAATTTCAGCCATTTCCTGCAAACAAGTCCTGAGGGGTCCTTCCTCCAGCCCTCTTTTGGAGTTTGCAGGATGTTCGCATGATATTAAGGGAGTGTGAATGCATAGCTTTGGAAATATATTTGGACCCATGGCTGGGCTATGGTCCAAGTGTTGGTATCATGGAGCCAAAGGAGTGTTTTTAAACGGAGGGACATCTAATATTTAATTCTTGGTGAACATGTTTCTGTTGATGTAAGAATGGTTGGCATGGTCACAATTGGCACAGTTCAGTCAGAAAGGTTCTATCCAGCTGTATATCTCAGGTGATCCCCTCTAAAAACTGTCTGTTTAACAAGAAATGTGCCAGCTTGTGCTGCCACTCTGAGCACGTGGGATCTGCGTTTTACTTGCATGCAATGAAGCTGAGCTTGGTCAGTGTGTCTGAAGCTGTGCGCACTCTACACCCACTTGCATCCCTGCTACGAATGCGTTGGCATGACCACTCCAGCCCAGCCATTATCACCCCAACCCAGGGTCATGCATGCCTGTGCACCCTCACTTCTGTGCACCCGCCCTACATATGTTGGGCTCATGATGTATGCAGTGTGCTCCGTCACTGTGGGCTGCAGAACCACACATGGCACATAAGAACAACAACACTGTTGCTCACGCCCAACTGTCAAATGCACGTGCACAGGGACTGCGTGCGCGCTACTGTCTGAAAAGGCGGACTACATGGCAGAGCTGGAAACGCAACACCACAGACATGTTGGCCATGCTGAACTATTCAATGCCTGCGCACAGAGACTGCACTTGCACTACCGTCTGAGGTGGCGGAGTACATGGCAGAGTCGGAAACGCAATACCAGATATGTGTCGGCCATGCTCAACTGTTCAATAATACCTGTGAACAGGGACTGCACTTGCGCTGCTGTCTGAGAAGGCGGAGTACATGGCGGCCACGGGGCCTGAGGTGAGGGCCGTCAGCCACAGCGCACCCGCTTCTGCCGCGCAGGCACGCAACATCGCGCTGTGCTCACAGCTGCAGGAGGTACACAGGTGTGTGTATGTGTGTGTGTGTGTGTGTGTGTGTGTGTGTCCAAGTAACATTCATGCTAGTACTGGGCTTGATACGTTGACATGTTTCACAGCATTGTCTGCTAGGCTACCTTTACACTTACTAGCCCTACTACCGTACATTAGGGCGACCAATGTGCACCTTGTTTAGTAAGTACCTTTGCTCTTTTGTGTCACTTCTGCACCCATGGCAGAGGTTATCCTTGTTACGTGCATTTATGCAGTGTTAGAAGGGCTTTAACCCACACCAAGTGCACTCATACTTTATACTACAATGATTATGTAACAACTTGCGTAATTACCCGACATATAAGCATTTTGGTTGGCGTCACTTAGTTGTGGTGGCCATAGATCCTTTAATTAAGTCCTTAGAGCCCCCTTCACAGGGTTGCCACCTTGACTGCTACCCTTACCATTATCACTCTTCACTTTTGCATTCCTTGTCCTCACTTCTATCCTTGTTTTTTCTGCTGTCATTGCTGTGCCGTTATCGCTAGAGCCGGCTTGCCCATTTGTCCCTTCATTTTCTTATATGATCTTTTTTGCACATCTTACGCACTACCTAAAGTGATTAAACATTCAATGCCTGAAATATTAACGCAGAGCTCCAAAAAAATAATCCGCGTAATGGTATGATTCATGTACAGTATGTGTGCTTGCAAGCCATTGATATTGTTGTCGTCCAAGATGCCACACAGGGCACTCAAACCTTGACTCACAGATTGCTGGGCTTTGTGCTTACCTCTTCTATATCACCAAGATTTCCCCATGCTGCCTTCACTAGTTGCCAATTTTTATTGCCACCCAGGCTGTCACAAACAGCATTCACATCTTTAACAAGGCATCGTGCTCAATCTTCACCAGCTTGCTCCCTACATAATCAACCAAGTATAGCACAAACATGTATTACCCCATACCAATGAATCAGAATGCACCATACCAATAGTCAAATTGCCATACCAAATACCATGCCAATTTATCATAGTACACCATACCTTGCTGCAGGTCACTGAGCTCACTGCTGCCCAAGCTACCACAAACAGCTTCGCCCGCCTTAGCAGCCTCCTTGGAGGTTGTCCAGGTGAGAGCTGTTGCTTTGCATTTGTGTGTTTCTGTGCTTGTGGTGCTGCATGCGTCTCAGTGCGCATGTGGTGTTGCTTGCCTGTATTGCCTGCCTTAGCAGCCTCTTTGGAGGTTGCTCAGGTGAAAGCCTCTACTATGCTTGTGTGTTTTGTCCAGGTGGGAGCATGATACGCTTGTGTCCTTTGTCCAGAACAGAGCGCACTATATTTATGCATACTGTGCTTGTGTGTATCAGTGCAGTTGCTGCGCTGTGTGCTTGTTTGGTCATGGTGAATGTCCATGCTTTGACCTTAATTTGGCTCGTGATATTGCTAATGAGGCATGCGCGCGCGCGTGCGCGCGCGCACACACACACACACACACACACACACACACACGCACACATGCCCATGCGCGGGCACACACATGCACAATCTCGACCTTTCACTAAGACTACATCGCCTACTCATGAATGCACAGAGCCCAGGTGCTGCAGCCTGCAAGCAGAGCTCTGACTCCCCTCATTTGTAGCTGACTATTAATCTGCAGCAACCTGCAACAACCTTTTAAATGTGTCCTTTTCCTCAGCGCCCTCGCAAGGATGTGTCTGCTCAATTCTTTTGAGCAGCTATACAGGTGGCAGCTCACCTCTTCTGGCTGCAACATACTTGTCAGCGAGGGAAAGCATTCTTTAAGCACCCCCTGAAAAGGTTGCCCATGTTCCATTTGTGTACAGCTGGCATAACTTTGAACATCAGTACATGACCAGCATTAGCTGCTGTTGCCTTCTATGCATCTATTGTAATGGAATGGAACACCTCCAATGTGGAGCCTGCTACTGACGTTGCTTGCTGGCATGCTTGCAGGCCACTGCGATCGAGATCGTAGCACCCATCTTCAAGAGCGTGGTGGAGACCTTAGAGAACCACCTGTTGCAAGTAAGCTGCTGCTGCAGGCGCATGCTGGTACAGTGCATTTCCTGGGAGGCTGATGGGATAGTTGTGCACTGATTTTGGCGCGTGCTGCCCACCTGCATGCTGCTCATTGTACAGACCAATCCTATTCATGTTGTGTATTTAAGTCGCCGCTCTAGGCGCGCGTCACTCTCTTTGAATCACTTGGCAGCATCAGACATAGGCTCTGAAGGCTGTATAATGCTCCACCAGCATGTCACCTGAGGCACAACCGCAGCGTTTCTTGCAGTGGGGTGCCGGCTAAGACACAGGCTGCTCTGGGGCACGCTGCCCATTGTCATGCCATTTATAATCCTTGTAATAAATCTGACCAAACCCGCTATCCACCCCTAGTGCATTGAAGCGTCTTTGTTAGAAGTAGCAAACGTTGCCTGGGGTTGGTTAGGAGGAGACAGGCGTGCTCAGAGGTGAGCAGCCTGTGCATGCGTGCGTGGTCTCCGCTTGACAGATTGAGGGGTGCAGCACACAAAGGTATATCGTAAACAAGCACAGTGACACGTATGCGCGAAGATGTTGTGCAGGGATGGCCAGATCTGTAAGTTGATGCCATACAAGCAATATTCTAGTGCTTAGAATCCCGTGTGTACAGCAGGTTATTAAGAGCAGGAACAGGCAACCCTCCTGCTGTGAGCCTGAACAGTTGCTTGCCAGAGTGATATGCTGCCTTGCTTTCTTCAAAGGAATACACTGGCCAAAAGGTGGGCAAAAATGATGGTTTTTGTAGCTCACCCACAAATAGGCTGGGAACAGGACAAAGTCTTCAGGGGCAATTATACCTCAGACAAATATGACGAAGGTGCCAGCACACTCAGACCTTTCTCACCTGCATGTTGCTTACAGATGCACAGCACAGATTTTGGGTCGGAAGAAAGCAAAGATGGGCCCACATCCGGCTCTTCTGGTGTAGGGGTGGTTGACACATCGCGGCACATAGCTGCAGCCACAACACTCATCATGCACTTCAGGTAATTGCGTGCTTGTGTGTGTGTGTGTGTGTGTGTGTGTGTGTGTGTGTGCGTGTGTTTGCACGTGCGTGCGCATGTGTGCATGTTCTTGTAAGTGCATAGACATGTGCACATGTTTAAGGTAAACATGATTTACACTACAACATGCAGAGGCAGATTTCCTCGCTCTTCTGATGAACTGAATATTTTCAGATAACCTCGCTGTTCTGATAACCTGACATGGCCCACACCGGACGTTCAGCCCCTCATTCAGCCCATTGCTCAACACCACAGGTCTGACTTCCTCTCCAAGTTCGTACCCCTTCCTTCCCCCAACGTCCCCTCGTGCGTGGGTGCCCTGGTGGAGCGCATGGCCGCCCGCATGCTCATCTTTTTTGTGCGCCATGCCAGCCTGGTGCGTCAAGCTGGCATGAGACTGGTGCTCTGTACCACGAGGGTGGCATTGTCTGACTGGTGGCTGTGGCTGTTGTGGTTGTGAGCATGGCTTGTGCCCAGCTAGAGTGGCTGCTGCATGCCAATCTGCTGGGTACATCACGCCAGAAAGTAATTTCCTAGGTTGGCAGGCTAGATGAAGCAGTGCATCTCAGCCCTGCTGCTTGAGCTGTACACACACACTTACACACACACACACACACACACACACACACACACACATACACACACGCACACAGCATTGTGAGGCACAGAAGGTGCTTGCTGCTGCGTCCCTACCTGGGATCAGAGCAGAACAAGTGGCATGCACGTCCCTGTTCATACCGAGTGCCTGCTTTTGGGTCTGTACCTCGTGCCAAGTGGAAGTGACATTTATTGCATCTTTGCAAAGCCATGCGCAGCCTGGACTTGTCATATACCTACAGTAAAGGACGTGGACTTATGATTTAGCTATATAAGTCAGAATAGCTATGATAGTTGCGACAACTTAAAGTAGTTGCAGTAAAGGACATGATGCGCAGCGTGCCTTCCAACTACGCCTCCTACAACAGGTATCAAACAATGTACTCATGCTCACTAATAGAACATTAGTGTTATTGCTTAACAGTGTACCCATGCTATCAGTTGCATCATTGCTTACAATGTTACCATCCTTTCTATGCATCGAGCCTTCCATATGCCCATGCAGGTGCGCCCCCTGGGCCACACCGGCAAGTTGCAGCTGGCCAAGGACATGGTCGAGCTGCAACTAGCAGTGGGGTCCTCGTTGTACCCTCTTGAACAGCTTGGCCAGCCCTACCGGTGTGTGTGTGTGTGTGTGTGTGTGTGTGTGTGTGTGTGTGTGTTGTGGGCGCGTGCTTGCCTGCAAGTGTGTTGTGCACATGTATGCTCGCTGGCGCATTGTAGCATTGGATTTAAGGGCTGCATTGTCTGTGCTAAGCAGAGAGGCACCTGCTCCCTTTTTGCTAGATATCCATAGCTGTAGGTCTGTCCAGCAGCGCCACATCAGAGTTAAACCATGATTGTAGTGCTATACTGACAGATGGGTGCTCTTCTCGTAAGCAGGTACAGCTACTTGACCCTAATCTGTACTGATGGAATGGTATGCCCTGCACGGCTATAGAAAGTGTAACTCCAGCACCTCTATACTCTATTATCGTAAGTAATGCCCAAGTACCTTTAGTAACTGTTGTACATTGAGCTCATGCCATCTCCCTCTACACAACCCTGCAATGTTGGATTGGTGGCGCCTTGACTGGATTGCCTACCGCCTTCATGCAGGGTGCTCAAAGCTTTCCGGTCACTGCTCTTCACCGAGGCCAGCAACATTTTGTCATCACCCTTGCTCCGCGAACTGCCGCCCGCTGTCACTGCCCACCATTTGTTCTCAAGGTGTGTGTGTGTGTGTGTGTGTGTGTGTGTGTGTGTGTGTGTGTGTGTGTGTGCCCGCGTGCGTGTGTGTGTGTGTGCGCGCGTGCGCATGTGAAGGAAGGGGTCAGTTTCAATAAGGCTACAAATCTGTAGATTGCAAGGTATGCTGCTCGTACCTGGGCACTGAAGCACAACAAATGCAAATGCTCTGGGTCCCTATGTACAGATTGCCCCTGGAGGTCCAAGCCCCGCACGAGCGCTCAGGAGTCACTCCCGCACAGTACTCCCTTTGGCTGGACACACACAACACAGACGAGGTAAGCATCAAAAAGGGCATTAAGCATGCTTTTTTTACCCTGAGCTTGCTGAGATATGAGGCATTAGGCATTCAAACCATGGTCCTAGTTCTGAAAGAGGGGGAAGCCTGCACTGTGAAGTGTGTTTTCCTACGCGTAAGAGGCCTACACCTGTCTATCAGGTCCTTTCAGCTGCGTGGCTGCTTGTTCAATCAGGCTGTTTTATTAAATTTCTTTATAAACGCTGGGGAGGCTGCACTGTTCTTTTATCTCAAAGGAGTCTTGCAAAGCATGTACAGCTTATCCTCCGCTTCACCACTGGCACGATCTTTTTTCTTAAGTTCAGCCCTATTGACCTAAATATCTGTGAGGGAGCAGTCAGGGCTGTCTCTCACATGAGTAGGGGTAAGTAACATGCTGGTCTATTCTGATGCTGTGCAGGTGCTGGCAGGTGTGAAGCAAGCCTTGGATGCCAACCAGTCTTGGCAAGCAGCTTCGGAGGCTTCAAAAGTAGCCAAAGTAATATTGCATCTATGCTGATGGGGTTGCGCTGACTACTAGCCGTGCATGCCACAGCGGTGTCAAATAAAGGGGACAAATGCTCATGTGATTCATGTGAACTTCAAACTTCGGAAGGAGTTGAAAAGGATGAACTTGAAGTATACATGGTAGCCGTTTGGCTTCTAAGCCCTTTTCTCTGGACCTTGTCTTGAAGGTTAAGGTTACATAGCTGTACCTGCCTGCAAGGGCAGCTTAGCTTAAGCAGAAGACGCCTGCAACCAAAAGCCAAACAAAAGGCAAGGAAACTATCAGGTCAGCCGCAGCATCCCAGGCATTCAGAAACAAACGAAGCAACTCCCAAAGCATCAAGTTTTTTTTATGAAGTCCTTCAGGCGAGTTGAGCTGTCTTCTTTGACTGTTTTGAAGAGATGTCGAAACTGGGTGCGCAGTTGCACCAGATCTTCACTGGGACAGTCTAAGAT
>QAXF01006177.1:0-12762 GCA_004335645.1 Dunaliella sp. WIN1
AACAACTGTAGGTTGGGAGAGAAGAGGGTAGGAGCAATAGCGTAGCAATCTGCTCCATCACATTCTGCATCTATCTGCATCCTGAAAAGGCACATATATAACAGTGATTGGTGGGTTACACAGGTATCACTCCAAACATCAAAGAGGCTGGGTCTTATTCAAAATTGGAATCCTGCCAGTATTTTGCGCATAGTCAGCACATGACACATTCTGTTGCATGTGTTATGGACACGTATGAACGCGTGCACTCGTGCATTCAGTACAGTGCATGCCTATCCAGCTGGGAGTCCGCCATGTACCATGTCTGGGCCAGTTTGCCATCCAACTACTGTGGCAACAGCCACGTGCCCCTGAGCCTTTCACATCCTCCAGCACTCATGCAAGCCTGCAGCATTTACTATGTTGACTTGTCGGCCAACTGCACCTGCATGCCCCACACTGTATCTCTGATTGTTTAGCGCTCTTTGACAATGAGATCAAGCATTGGGGACAACCAATGGATCAAGGGTGTGCTTTAGAATGATGGGGATCATGCTATCACCTCTGTAGCTTGTTGCATGTGTTGCATGTTGTGGCCGCTCTGACTCGTGACCTAAGTTTCCTTTGCCTCATAGGCTGTCTTTGATCAAGAGCTACCTGAAGTCAGGTCATGGATCTCCAACATGCAACGAGCAGCATACCTGGCATCCAAGCAGCAGCCTGCCAGCGCATCCCCTGCTCAGCCAGCTACCCCCCTTCTGCCCAGCATCTTCCTCCCGCAGCCACTAACCAGCAGGTAAAGATTTTGTTTTGATGTTCTGGAATCTAGCTACCTATGTGCAGCCATGTCAATGCTGGATACTCCCTCTGCCCAGCATCTTTCCTCCTGCAGTCACTGACCAGCAGGTGTTGCCTGCTCTGTATCATAGATCTTTATATAAGATTTGCCTGTGCACACTTATACTTTATGCCTCTTCTACATTTAAATCCACACTCTGCTTCTTACTTGCATAATTTGAGTATCAGGCATCTCAGTAACCAAAGCACTTCAGGCTAAGCCTTTTATACAAAACTGTGCCTGCACTGTAAAGGCCCTCTATCATACTCTGTCAATTATGGTGTCCAAAGTCCTTTAGCGTCTTGCTGCCGTTCACAAGGCTTCTGCTTATCCTCATTCAAGGGAAGGCTCTTTTCATGTTTATGTAGTGATATCAACTTGGTGAGAACCTCCTTGATCAATTGAGCACCTATAACATGCTCAATAGTGTTTGCGTCTGTAAATGCACACACTTCCCTCTTACACATGTATGTTACCTTCCTCTGGCATGAGCACTGAGTTCATCTTCTTGAGGATATATTTCAAATTATTGCAAACTCTTGCTAATTATTGAAAACCATCATTGTGACCCAGTGCGCGCACATGCTGCAGAAGCCCTGCTTAACATATCTTCTGAAGCCTGCCATGTAGACTTCACCCATGAAGATGCTCTATATCTTATATTGGCAAGCAATTTCCTTCCTCCTTTAAGATTAACTAGCTTCCAGCTGTGTTGCATTGATTATTTCAGTCATTAAAGTACATCAACCAGCATTATTTAAACATGCTGCTCAGACACTGTTCAGTCACACTTGGCAGAGTCCTGCTCCTGTATGAACTCATCACCTACATGTAAACGTCCCTCTGGTGATCTCAAACCTTGTGGATTTGGTCGAGTGCGGAGTAAAACGATTGCATCATTTTTGGTAGATCCTATGCAGAGTGCGGGAGATTAGTTTGCTTGCTAGTCAGCAACGCCTGGTTTGTCCTTATGCAGGCTGAAGTGCAGGGTCGAGCGCCAGTCTCCTCAATCCTTCCCCCTCCTCAAGGCACATTTGACAGATCTGCTCCTACACTTGCCCCCAGCAGTGCTCAGGTGCGTGCATGGAGTAAATGTGCTCTTGATCTTCGGATCTGCATCCAGCCAGTGCACAAGACCTTTGAGTCCTGGCCGCCCACCTATGTAGGGATTCTTCAATTGTACCTAAACTCCAGATCTCCAATCCCAGCCCATGCAAACCTAAATTACTTTCTATCTGCATTATAGGATGTACTGACTCTGTGCCGCCAAAGTGAGGCTCAATTACAGACAAAAGTGTCTGTCTGAGTTCTATGCACAATTGCATTAGAACTCAGGTTCTTGGAGTTGCAGAGTGAGATGAGAGAAATCAGTTAATCTGTTAATCTCTGATTTCTCTTCCCTTCTTCCCATTTTTTGTATTTCCTGGTTATCTACAATTTGCTTCTAGCTTTATTTCCAAGGCACAATGTTCGATACATCTTGGGCACTTGACCCCTTCTCCCTTCTCACGGTAGCCCTGCACGCTTCCATTTTAGCCTTACCCATCGGCTTTGAATTTTTGACACTCTTCTTGGGCGTTCTTCTTTCTACTGGCTCCTCCCAATTTTTTGGTGACGCTGGTCACGTCCTTCGCGCGAACTGCAGGTACCTCAACCCACAGCCCACTGATCATTTCAGACGTTGGCACTTATCTACGGGCCAACCTTCCGCATCACATCTTACACTCTGATTTTCTGCTGAGAAGCTTCTTGCAAACAATTCAATGTTTAGCTGGCTCTAAAGCCCAGAACACTTTTCAACGATATGACCCCATGTGGCTACGGTTTAAACAGTGGTGCAATCATGCTCGTGTCTCGTACCTTCCCGCCAATCCTTTCCACGTGGCAATTTTTCTTCAGGGCTGTTGCCAATCATGCTAAGGCAATTAATTTATCTTATGCCCCCATTGGGGCTGCTAGTGCAGCCATTGCCACTGCACACCACCTGGCTCATCTTCCCAACATTACTGACCATCCAGCAGTCCAAGCAGTGCGCAACTTTGCCAAACACTTTCTTTTAAACTCTGGGGAAGTCAACCACAAAGACCCTCTTTCTCTCCAATTATGCATGGCAACTGTGTCCCGTCTCTTGCAGCCTACCCACTATTCCATAATTAATCTGCAAATTGCCAACTTCATCATGGTCTGCTTCTCTGGCTTCCTTCGTTATGACTGCACCTGTCAATTGTTTGCTGACGAGGTTCGCTTTTATCCTACTCACATGGAACTCTTCTTAGAGAAGCGAAAAAGAAGCCAGTTCAGATCCGGTGAAGTCATTTGCATTTTTAGGGGGCTATCTTTGGCATGCCCAGTTTCTCTTCTTCACCAGTTACTCCATAGAACTGGGTCTCTTCAGTCTCACATCCACATTTTTTGAGCCATCATCTATCACCGCACAGGCAGCTTTTAAGGCCCTACAGAGGCTTGGCCATACCATCAGGCCCGTACCCATGTTCTTCGTGCTCTTTCTTCTGAAGCTGGCATCCCCCTCAATCTCTTTGTTAAAAAGTATGGCATGCACTCTCTCTGCTCTGGAGGTGCTACTTTAGTCGTCCAAAAAGGGGTTCCAGATCATGTTCCCCAGTCCCATGGGGCCTGGAGGTCTTCTTCGTCTATGCATGCTTACATCGCTGTGCTCTTGGCAAACAAGCTCTTGCCCACTCAGGCCATGCATTACTAACCCCTCTAACCGCAACTAATGTTTATTTTCAGGTGTAACACTCCTAGACCTATTGCATCTCACGATGCAACGGAATAGAATGTCTGAGTTCTATGCACACTTGCATCAGAACTCAGTTTCTTAGAGTTGCAGAGTGAGATGAGAGAATTCAGTTAATCTGTTCATCTCTGATTTCCACTTCTTTCCACTTCTTGTATTTCCTGGGTATCTACAAATTGCTTTTAGCCTTATTTTTCTCCTTCCTCCCTCCGCTTTGCCTTTTCCAGCAAGTTGTAGATTTTCCAGTGTAATACTTCTAGACCTATTGATCTCACGATGCAACATAATAAAAATGTAGATCATAACATCTGCCAACATTATACGTTGCAGCTTACCAAACGGTTGAAGTGCATGTCCATTACGTAAAGTGGAAATTACAAATGTCATTTCTAAGTGTTTTTTCGGTGCTCCAACTTAGACCCAAGGAGTTCCAGCTTGCTTTAATGTCAATTTGCATTCATCTGCAAATGCATGCTTATAATTGGCAAGAAATCATCATCTTCTCACAATACGAGGTTCTGGGCCACATCTATCTGATTTGCGTGCATGCATACCTTGCCTTATAAGTGACTGAGATTGCTGAAAAGTTGAAAAATTACTCTTAAATTATGCTTTGAAGCAGCCTGTTCATTGATTCCTTCAACACCCAAATACTTCCAGGGTCTTGGAAACTGGGCCTCTTGGAAGTACAATTGCATCCTTTGCAGCCTGCTCCCTATGGGGTATGGCCTTGCCTTCAAATGCTAAGCAAAAGCCACCCCTAATGAGATTCTTATTTTAATTCAGTGTTGGCGCTATGATGCCACTTGATATAGAACATTTTGGAGGGGGGATTTCCAGTGCCTACATGCTCTTAACCCACCCACCACCATCACCCTCATTTCAATTAGACCCCGTGTCTGACCTGGGCTTCTGTATGCATTGCACATTCTGACTGCCAATTTTCAACATGCTTTATGCTGCAGGGTGCTGATCTTGGCATCCAAACTCCTGGTGCTGGTGTGGCCTTAGGTAATGTCGGCAATGCTGCAGCCTCTCCTGCACGCTCTCTTTCATCTCATTGCCTAACAGTGCAACAAAATGCAGCTCATTGACATCTTAGCAAATTTTGAGCAAGCCCAAAGAATGCTGCATGTCAATTTTGAGACACTACTCTTAAACTTTTCACTTATTAGCGTGAAGAAGTTCTTGCTCCCTCTCCTATTTTGTAAGTGATGGTCGTTAGATTGCAAACATCTTAGTGGGATGACGAGGGCATGGGCAGGCCTAACCAAACAAATGGTGTCCTGCACCTGTGTTCCCTTGAATCACTGGAAACTGATCCTGTATGGCTTATCTATCTAACTTCTCAGAAGGACCAGGAGATCGGGAAGTGTGAGTAGTGTAAGTTGGGGTGAACTCAATCAATAGTGTGGTCCCACAAAGAACTAAGAATAAATTGAATTTGCATATCTACGTATTATTTGTCAAATGCAAAATAGAACTTTGTCCATACATCAGGATGCCAATGTATGTGTTATGGATCAGCATTTGAAATCAGCTTCATGCACAAAAGACACACTTAACTTGTAGACCCTTGCTTTTTGTTGCTGAGTATTCATGCATTTATGCGCTGGTTTGTTCTCAACCCCGTATGAGGGGCATGATGCTTTCCTATTATAACGAGACTCACAAGCAGTGCTCTTCATGCTTACAGCACACACACAGATGAAAGACTAGAAGAGTTTAGTGCAGGTGGTCACAGGGAGCAGTGGGGCCCCAGAAATAGCCAGTCTGGGCAAAGCAGTCAAAAGTGGCATGGATTGTGTAACAAACCAAATTAAGCTTCTGGATTATGGTTGAGGGAGACAGATGCCAGGGCCTTCTTGCTATAAGATAATGTCATTAATCATAAACCTTGCTTCCGTAAGCAAATATGCTGTTAGCAAAGACGAGTTCAATGCACTGAGCCAGCAACCTCATTTGCATTAGCTACCAGATATGGTGAAGCCCCAGACTTATTACAAACTTACATATTCACCCCTGAGAGTCCATGGCATGGAAATAGGCTGAAGAACTCGTGCTTTGTTGGACTTAATCTGTGCACCATAAGTGTTGAGTGTACGTGCTCATGCTTAATAGTGTCTTGGGGCTAACCATCCCCTCCACCACATACACGTGTTCTGTTGCATTGAACTCACAACACACAGCCTAATGTGTGGGAAATATTTGTGTATGTGTGAGGGGTTCAATATGTGTGGGGTCAAAGCATGCAACTTGGAAACCTCACAGGAGGCAGCCAAACACTTACTATGGTCTAAGTTATTGAAAAGCACCCCTGCCCCATCTTTGCCCAGCAGCTGATTACTTTAATGTTTCTTTCCTCTGAAATGTAGCCTCTTGCCATCTTATGGAAAGATTTCAGATCTTAATTAACCTCCAGACTATGTCAGGCTTCACCATAAGCGTCTATTTAGCTTGTTGTGTATCTGACATACACGTTGCCGGCTTACTCGCAGCTCAAGGCTCTGCTAAGGCCAGACACAAGCACCAGAAGTACAGCTTGTACCACGCTGCTCGCACGCTTGCAAGCAAACTGGTTCCTAGTATAATGGTAAGGACAACAAGGCCTGTGAGTTAGTTAAGGCAGGCAGTCCTAGACACTTATCCCTAATAATCAGTCAAACGAGGCAAGTTTGGTATAACCATGCTTGTCAATTCTGGTGTATCCACTTCTTGCAATTATTGCACAATTTCCAGTGTTACATTACTTTTAAGGTGTTTCCAGGACTTAATGAGCCTTCAAAAGCAGTTGAGTGCACCTGGCTTTGCAGACTGAAGATTTTGCCTGGACCCAAGCTTAATGGATGCGCTGAGCTGCATAGCAGCAAGTAGGCTAAGCTAAGCCATCACTGATGCATTCACGCCGCTGAGTTGGCTGTAGGCAAAACAACTTTGCTTCTTGCTTCTTATTTTTCCCACACTTCATCGCTCCTGTGTATTTCAATTTATAAAATGACGTTCTCTTCTTCTTTCCATGTGAGCACTTTTCTGTAGCACAATGGAAGAGGTGAATTATCTGCCTAATTGTGATCATGCATGTATGCTCAATTTAATGCCTGCCTTTTATTCATTTGCTTCCCTCTATCACTTGCTTGTATTTCCCCTACTTGCCCATCTTTTCTCCACTTTCCCGTTTCATCCATTTGCTTGTCTTTTTCCCACTTATCCGTCTCTACTTCACTTGCCCACCTATTTTTTACTTGCAGGCTGGCGGAGGCGCTCACAACTTCAACCCTGTTTGGGGCCACGTTTCAAAGGGGGATAAGCAGTTCATGCAACACAAGCTCCTGGACAGTCACCCAGAAGCAAGCAGGGATAGCATTTGGGTATGATAAGTGCTTCACAAGAAGAAGCCGCTAAGATGCAACGGCTAAACTAAGAGAGAACTAAGCATTGCTTGCCATGTTAAAGGGATGATTGGGAGCAAATGGTGTCTCTCAATTATAGGGAACCAAACCCCTTTGTTGAAAGACGGTTTGCATTGTTACCTCCAAGCGATAATGCTGTAACCCTCATTAAAGTGCCTGAACATGAACCAGTCTGAGAAACCCTTAATCTTCCACCAAGGACACATTTGTGTTGAAAGCATGCTCACACATGTATGACAGAGCCTTGCGCTTCATATAACTTGAGTTTCTCGTTGTGAGCTATTGTTAGGAAGTGGCAACGGCCACTGGTGTACATGAATGCAGCTCTTAGCTCTGGTACCACCCTCTAGCTAGTATCAAGCTTCCTACAAGATTGCACAATTTTAGATGTGGGAGCTCTCAGTATTACAGATCTTGAGAAGGTCACACTTACTTTTGTCTACAACCTGCAGGGCATCTTCTCAGCCTTACCTGCGGAGGACAGGAAACACATTCAGATCATTATCAAGACAGCTTGCAAGGCAGTGTCCCAGCGTGAGTTGCTACTCTTTACTAGGACGCCCCCTGACTTTCTCGTCAATCCCAGACGGTGATATTCTTTATTCTCTTGCAATATGCGGCTTTAATTGGTTACCATTCGTCCTCCAATGTATTGATCTAGGATTGTGTGCAAAGAATGGTTGCCAGGCTGGAACTTCAGTCATGATGAGCATGATATTTGCTTCTGCTTGAAGCAAAATCAGCTAGGGAATATATTGCGCGAGTGGAAACTAGCACCTGTTCTGCAAGGGAAGAAGCACTTTGCAACATACTATTGTGTTTGACCAGGTAAGGATATGCACATAATAACTACAGTATCCCTACTTGGGTACCTATCAAGCAGCACCGTCATTTTTTCCTGTAAAGAAGCCATTGTATGTCAACAACGAGCAATCGCTGGTTCACTGACTTTGCTCACATGCACACAACAGAGCCAATGCAATGCAAGAGCAGCCCTTCCTTGCCCTTTGATTTGTACAACGTTGGTGACATTCAGTGAATAAATAACAAGCCTGTCCTACTTGTTTACACACACATGATAATGTTATTACAAAAGCAACTGCTCATGTTTGCAAAGACTAGTGAGTAATACCCAAGAGACTGCCCATCTACATGAAAGGGGATTGGATGCGCAACTCAATCACCTGCATTTGTTTGGCTGCTGCCTTGCAGCTGCTCCGAGCGCCAGTGCTGCTGGTGCTACCGTTCCCACAAACAATCAAGCTGGTCGCCATGCATCAAGCCTTGGCATAGGCCACAGCACTGCGCAAGGAGCACCAGCAGCAGCTGCAAATGGGCAAGCCCCTAGGGCCCCTCCTGAGCCAGGTTAGTCTCAGAGTTCAAACTTGAACCCTGCAGAGGACCATCAGCATTGCTGTGCACACGCATGAGATGCTCCTTTACAGGCTAGGAATGAATGCCCCAGTGATCTTGGGGACTTGCATGCTGACAGCAATACATCTTCTGTGGTAGAAAGTTGTGGTGCACGCTGCAGTCAAGATTAGCTGCAGACAACATATCTCCTTCTTAACCTCTGCAGCCTAACCTGTATTGAAAGCAACCCCATGTAAAGAAGTACTGGGCAACACCAGCGCTCATCCCAGGAACACAGCATAGCAGTTATATCAAGGGTCAAGCAAGCCATTTGTTCTGCTGTATCAAATCTGCCAAGGCTGCACCATCATTCCCTCTCTGTTTTTCCTTGCTAAGCACAGGTAGTATGCCACACAGCGTAGGTCTTGCTGCTAGTACAGACATGCGATCAGCTGAGCGCCCTGAAGCACGTTGTATACATGGTCAGCGAGGATGATTGTAAGCCTTGGGTTGCTGAATTAGAATGACAATCTCTCAAGGCATTGATGTGGTCTTTTTACAAGTACGCTGCTCAAACTGCATGCAGAAAACATCTATGGCCAGCAGCAGCAGCAGCAGCAGCAGCAGGAGCAGCTGCAGGGGCAGCAGCAACAGCAATTACAGCCGCAGGAGCAAGGGCAACAGCAGCACACCCTAAAGGAGCGGGATTGGCGATTAGGAGAGCAAGGCCTTTGCCAGGCACAGCACATGCAGCAGCTTGATCATCATGTCAGGCCTGATGCACGGGTAGCACCAGCAGTGGCAGAAACAGGAGCGAGGCAGCAGCTGCAACCTCACCCAACAGGCATGCCAAGCGAGCAAGCTGGCCACAGCCAGTGCTCTCCAGCACTAGGAGCAGCTGCGCAGCAAGAAACCATCCCCAATACAGAGCACACACTTGCTCAGGCCATGAAAGCAGCAGCTGATGCAACTCAGCTTGGCTTCAGCCAGGGCAGCAGCCACCAACACCCCAATCAAGCCCACAACCCACAGTATGCTGAGCCTACGCAGGCAAAAGAGCAAGCTGAGAAGCAAAAGCGGGCTGAGATGGAGGGGGCCCTGCAGGAGAAGGAGGCAGCATATGCAGAAGTTCAGGAGCTCAAGCAGGCCAACAAGGAGAGACTGAAGGCACGGGCTGCAAAGGATGCTGCTATTATGGAATTGAAGCAGGCATTGGCTGCAATGGAAGCTGCTGGTGAAGAAGATGCACGGGAGTTAGATGCAATTGAAGCTGCCATTAAGGAAGCAGAGCAGAAAGCGGGTGCAAAGGCAGCTGCATGCAAGCAGGTGTGCCTGGAGTATGCAAACATGCTGTGAGGGAGTGGGCTGCACATACGTGTGTGTGTGTGTGTGTGTGTGTGTGTGTGTGTGTGTTTGTGTGCGCGCGCGCGCGCGTGTGCGTGTGCGTGCGTGCGTGCGTGCGTGCATACACACATATATTGTTTGACTTGCTCCATTGGCCCGTGGTTTAACTTAACGTAATTCTGCGGCTGTCAGTGCTCTCTGGGTTGCATTAGAGTCCTTAATGATGTTTTGTTCCTTAGACATCCAGTGAACATGTTGATGCAACACAATTGCCAACAGCCACATGGTTATAGAGCTCTGTAAGAGTGTGCAGGCAATTTCTTGAATGAGATGCCACTCAGCTCATCACGCCATGCAGTTGCTTGTCTGGAGCTGTACTCGGTACCTTTTTATGCTACTGTATGTTCAGAGAATGCTGTTCCACGCATGTCCTTGTTTGGGGTATGTTTTATGTGTAGCTGGTTGCCACAGATGCAATAAGGAGGGACCATTGGGATTGCCAACCGCTATTCAAGCAAAGAGTTACTATTCAGGTATAAGTACTTGCTAACCTTCACGCATCCACTGCACTAGAAAGATAGGGATGACTGGCGAGGCTGGCAGACTTGACGAGACTGACAAGACCTACGTATCACATGAGTGCAAGTGTTTTAAATGGGTTACCTCGAGTACACAAGGAAATAAACAGAGGCTCAAGTATTGACAAAGGTCTTGAAATGGGACACCTTGTAATGGCTTGAGTTTCACTGTGTTATGTAACAAAAAAAGGTTTGGATTCATAATGCTTGGCTGTACCTGCCTGCAAGGGCAGCTTAGCCAACAAAAACTGAAAGAGATTCAGAAAGAGACATAAAAGTAGTAATGGGAGGACCCCCGTGCATTTTAGGTGTTTTGCACGCATCTCTTTTTGGGGCAGGTATACACCTGCTTGGCTGCTGGGCTACAGCTAATGTAAGAAAGAGCCATGTTTCAGGATTACAGGATTACAGGAATAAGGCCTTAAGTCAATAAGTGTGAATGCTAGCCTGCTCATAAAAAGCCAGTAGATCAAATAGGATAAAAGAAAAGTTGTTGTTCTTCTAGCGCAAAAAAGCAGACACATCTACAGTCCCTGTCTGAGGCAACAGGATTGCATACTTCTTGCGGAGGGTTAAAACCTGGGGGTGAGAGCAGTAGAATAGGACATGTTACTCATCTTGAACATTGTCATCATCCTGGCATTAGTCACAAGTTGGAGGAGACCCGGGGTTCCAAGTAGCTGTCTCAACGTGTAGGGTATAGGCTCGTAACCTAAATCGAGCGATGCTGTGTGAGACACCATTAGGGAGGTAAAGGAGCACGTACTTGGGGAGGCTGTAAGGAGAGTGTGTGACCAAAGCCCTTCTTGTAGGCATGGCGCACCGCTGGTGATAGGTCAAACGCTTGCAATTTATTTCTCTTGGTTGTGCCCCTGAAAAAGGTGCCCAATATTGTAGTTGCCTTGCCCTGAGATCCACTACAAAACGACTGGGATCAATGGGCTCACAACCCAGCAGCTTTTAATACATAAGTGGGAACAAGTCAGACCATCCATGGCTGAAAGAATTTGGGAGAATCAACAACTAGCTGACTTGGAACTGAGCCATTGGTCTGCTTGCAAAAAGTTCTTCATAATATGACTGTTGCCCAAGGGTCAAAGAAATGTAGAAGCCAAGTTTCTCATTTTGTTGGGCTATCGGTGGGGCCCTCAAACTTCCCTACTAGGCAATTAGAAATTGGTATGAATTCAAAACGTTGACCCTAACTTAGGGCCTAAGGGCACAACATAGAGGCAAACCCCACACCGGTGTGAATAAAGATACCTCTATCCCTTCAATGTCCCTTTCTCCCCTTTACAGAGCTGAAGCAAAAATTTGTAAAGTCGAAGAATATTAGTGCATGACCAGATCTACACAAGAGTGGTGTCATTGATATTGGCTAAAGCTGCTTGGCAGGCTCTTGGAAAGAGTTCAAGAGCGGCATAATGAACATGATAAGAAGCAACCAAAAGGGCAGTCTTTGTTAAAATTGTCTTTTAGACGAGCATTATTTTAACCTAATAGAAGTAGGCCCTGATATCACCATAGAATCCTCGTTTCAGGTGCAAAATGTGTATGGCCCTAGGGGCCTCACCCTATAGGCATGTCAATAACTGTTGTTGCAGGCTCTCTGCTCAAATAATACCTGTGCCAAGGAGTAATGTTTTGCCTTAATTTGGATGAATGTGTAAAGAGATCGTGTAAAGCACAGGTGGCAAATGCACCACAAGTGACTGCTTCTCATATGCGGTCGTCATATGCACGCAAAGCTGTATTTAAATCTTTTTTTGAGGCTATCAATTTTCAATACGCAACATAAAGCTGTCAGGGTGTCAAGGCAGTTCCCATGAGGCTTTCCGATTACACTGGTATGCTTACACACAAACACCATGACACAGCTGCGCGTGCGCTCACTTGGACCAACTCGTAGCCTTTCAGCATTGGATTTTATTCAGGGCTCACTTGCACCAAATCTTAGCCTTCCAACACAAATTTCTGAATGAAGCACGGTTATTGACAGGGGGCAATTGCCTAGTCGTCTAATTTGTGACTTAATGGCTCAGTACATTAGGAGCACAGTGAAACAAAAAATCAATAAGATTAAAGAAACAGATGAAAAGGATCTGCACCTTTGCCTCATGCACAGTTTAAGTGACTAGGTTTAAGAGAAGGAGTCTGCACGTACAATTCTCAGAGAACATTTGCAACAGATCACACATATTTCTAAATTTCTAGTTATGTGTAATTTCACAATTTGTAGTCAAGTCACAGTGTCACCTCACATTTCAATGTCTTTCCTCAGTGACAATTGTGCAAATCTGAATTACGGTTAAAATTACTGCAGGTCACAGAGGGTATGTGCCAAGGGCAAATGCATCATATGCTCCGGGTGTGGCAGTTGTTGTATGGACCCCCCAGGAATGAACATGTCCCCTCCCCTCTTGCTTCTTGCGTGCGTGTGTGTTAGCCTCTTCTTGTGTAGCAGTGGACTTCTGCTGTCTCAAGGGCTCCTTGTCTTTCCTT
>QAXF01006189.1:8087-21295 GCA_004335645.1 Dunaliella sp. WIN1
GTGTGTGTGTGTGTGTGTGTGTGTGTGTGTGTGTGTGTGTGTGTGTGTGTGTGGTGTGTGTGGACGAGCGTGCATGCGCACATTTGTTGTGATGCCATCATCCTGTGCAAGTTGTTTGTGAAGTGTTAGATAAATTTTGCAGTCCTATGTAGTCAGTTGTCTTATGCTTACAGCCTGTTTCTCCTGTCTAAGGGTAGTTAGGGCGTGTCACAAGCTACTAATATCTTGTTTTTAGGCTGTTTTAGACAATGCCTTCCCATATGATTTTACCTCGATGTTTTTCTGACTAGGTGCCTGGCATGGTGCTCTCCTAGGCTGGCCGCACATCTGCACACACACACACACACACACACACACACACACACACACACACACCAGGAACGGACCCGCTAAAAGACAACCTGCCCTTACAAACAGTGGAAGCCCTTGACACATGTAACGCAGAGGAAAGGCCAGCGGTAAGAGCTCATGACAAGTTCAGCACTTGCAGAAGCTTGTCCTGTAGGTTACTTTGGTCATGCAAGCAAACTTTGACTTGTGCAACTAATCTGCGAGAGCGAGTGTGTGTCAAACCCATTTTGAGCATGATATAGGCACCTGCTGTTAAGCCTGATTTTCCTTTGTCAGCTGCTTTATATCGTAGGCCAGGTTGAAAATTGACGAAAACATTGTTGACGGGGCCAAAATGAATCAGGTAAAAAATAACTGGTAGGATGCAGCACGCCCCCTTTTTTCAATCTCTCTTCGTTTTACCTCCAAAGATCTGTGTGGCCTGCAGGCAGACTTCACTGCAAGGCTGGTGAACGAGCTCTCCCAGGAGATCCACAGGGTACTTGTGGAGCATCCTTTGAACCAAGAAAGGAGGGCGCAAGTAAGTGGGATAGCATCCTTTCTAGGCTATGTTGAGGACCAAGCTTCTGACCTTTTGCAAGAAGCCAGGGTATCCAGGCTGCAACGCTGACGCCCGCCTTGATGCAACCTTTTTGCTGACATGGTACTAACCTAGGTTATGCACCTCATTTATTGCCTACCTATTCATGCAACTGATTCATGCGCTTCCAGCACCTGTGCGGTGCTATGATGCAGTAGTTGGTGGCGTTGTCAAGGGTGGCTAGGCCTGCAAAGCCGCTTGTTTGATGGTCTATAATTAATGCTCTTCTGACGGCTGTATGTATGATGTGTTTGTGTGGTTTGTATGAGTGGTCTGTATGTTGTGCCCTCCTTGCTGCTGAAGTGTAGAGCTGTGCATATACCTGTGCTCGCTTGCAGGGGCTGAATGAAGCCAACATCATTCTGCTGCGTGGGTGCGGCTGCCGCATCAAAGTACCCGGGTTTCAAGCCAAACATGACTTACGTGGAGTGCTTGTTGCACCAACCAAAATCATCGCAGGTAAGCTCGATGTGCATACATTTGGGCTGGTTATGCAGTATCGACTGGCGGCTACATCATTTTCATGAGCGAGAGAGCTCATGCTTCCAACTTCTGAGATTAGTTAACCTGACTGTTGCCTCAATCATTCTTCTGAGCTAACCCAAGCTGAAGCGCTCGTGCACTGGCTATTATTTGTCAGGCTTCTTGGGGTTGGTAACCCATAACAATCCATGACCTTGCACAGCAATGTCGCTTCTACTCCTGCAGCTACTCCACTGAAGTCCTCCTCCCCACCCACACACATTTGTTTGGTGCTCCTTGCCAATCTTCATGTTGGTGCTTTTTGTGCTGCTGGCTTGCTTGGCTGTGAGACACGACAAGTCTGTGCCCTTAGGCTTTAAAGTGACATGCTGTTCCCAGTCTGCAAGGGACTCATATGGCCTTATCTCATCTCCCTGAGAGACCTTGCTCGTTTGTGTGAAAAGAGCCTTCCATCCCAGTTGCAACCTCGTTGACCTCTTTGTGTCAATGCTGTGCCCTGCTTGTAACGCAGGCCTAGGCATGTCTTTTGACATCGACCAGATAGAGGCGCCTGGTGCAACAGGTTACTACAACAGCGCTTTTCACAAGTAGGTGCTGTGGTGTCCAGGCACACTCCTAGTATGCCCATCCATCTGACCGCAGAGTAGCTTTATTTAGGGCTGGCCTTTACTAGTTGGTGAAGCGGTGTCAAGGCATATCCTGGCGCAAAGCTTCACGTGGCTTTGGCAAGGATTTGATATGAGCTGCCACAAGTGCTATTGCAAATTAACAAGACCAGGTCACCTCAAGGAAGATGCTTAAATGGGCTCCACAAAATGCCACGTCAAAGAGATGGTGGGCACAAGTTAGCTCTGGTTGCAAAGGTTTGAACAGGTGGCATTTGTGATCTTAGATGCCATAGCAAAGTTTGGAGGCTTCTTAGCCAAGTCTCGGAAGTAGCTGCTGCTCTACCGCCAGCGGTATGATTTCTCAGCCACTGTTGCTTGCTTGCAGCTGACTGCATCCTGCTGCCTGTGTTTAACAATATAACATGAACTCGATTCGTCTTCAGAACATCTCGAGTATGCCTTTTGACTCATTTTAAATGGTGTGCAATGCCCAGACTGGGACCATTTCACAAACCAGAGATCCCCAGTTCAAATCCTGGGTTGAACATGACAAATTTTGGCTATTCACCCTAATGTGCGAAGCTTGAGTCTTCACGCAAAATGTTTTGGAATAAGGTTGGTTGTGACTGCGTATGAGGATGCAAGCACATGAGGGTGGGGCGAATGTAACGATATACAAGACGAACTCAATTCATCTTCAGTACATCTCGAGTATGCCTTTTGACTCATTACACTGTGCCCCCTCATCTCTCTGGTGCTCTACCACAGAGGGAACTTGCATGGGTTTTATCACCTTAGCAGCCTTACCAGCTTTGATGGAAAGCTACCTTTTAACCCTTTGCTGGCGCTTGAAGACTGCTTGTGGTCAGTCTGTAGCTGGAAGCCCCAGTACTGCGGTGTTTTGCTGTTTGCAATGCCCTCTCTTGGGTGCTATATCAATGATGCAATACAGAGAGCCCTTGCAAAAACCAAAATTTTAGGGTGCGATACTCTTTCTTACCCGTCTGCAGAAGCCTGTGTCCACTTGACACCAATTGACTGCTTGCGTGTGCTGTTGCTCTGCAGCAAGGCTTCCACCATCTGCGATGCTCTGACATGGGAGCTAGGCCAACAGGATGACCAGCAAGATGCATCACAATGTCAGCGGAAAGATGAGACAGCTACTGCCAGTAGCAGTGGGGCTGCTGAAGGGGGGCAGGCACACGGCAGGAAGGCCTACGACTTTGGGTTTGTGCATGTCAAGGCGGTGGATGACACGGGGCATGACTTGCGGCTGACAATGAAGGTGTGCCTTGTGCACACATATATATGTATGTGTGTGTGTGTGTGTGTGTATGTGTGTGACTGTTATTAACAGTGTTAATAATGAAACGGCTAGGCTGACGATGAAGGTGTGCCATGCATAGCTAGGCTGACAATGGGAGGTTTGCTGTGCATAGCTACATGACACATGCCCCTTCAGAAGACAATGCCATGTGGCCAGCAATTTGGTTTGACGGCTCTTGTTGCACTAGCTGAGTAGTTGCTTCATCTTGAGGATGATGCAAGCATGTCTGAGCCTTCTAATTAACACCTTGTTCTTAGCTCTCCTCTGTTTGCTGACACAGGCAGCTGGTCATACAGTGATGTAGTTCATATGGCCTTTGGTTTTGCATCACCTGTGGCAGCAGCCAAAGTACCTCAAGTGCCATTGTCCATACTCTGAAATCCTTGATTTTGCATGTGCCTTTTGCGCGATGACAGGCACATGTTGAATGTGCACTACCTTGCTCGCTCGCTTTGCAGGTTCGCTTTTTGGAGGTGGTAGACAAGTTGGTGGGCCAAATGGTCCGCCGGCTATGGGAAGCTGAGCAGCGTCAGCAGCGTCAGCAAGAGGAAGGAGGCTTGAGGGGCGAGCCCCAGTGCTTCACCATAGTTGTCACGGGCGACCATAGTACGCCTATCATGTTTGGGGACCACTCACATGAGCCAGTGCCGTTTGCAGTGGCCCATGTGCGGCATGTGGTGAGTGCAGCTGACCGGTAGTGTGTGCTGTTTCAGACAGCAAGACTTAGGCAGCATATGATTCAAGGGTGAAGCCCAGGGCTAGGAATTACATTGAGGATGAGGGGTCCATCATACAGTGGTCATGGCGTCTTTGATGTATTGCATGTGAGTACCTATAATTAGGCTTTGGTCATTGGCTTATCACTGGACCCGAGGCCCTGGTCGGCCAGAGGGTCTCTTTGGATTGAACACTGATGGCTTAAGAACGCGTTCTCCTTACCCTGCACCACATGGCATGTCCCTTGCTGGCATTGTACAGACCACTTTCTTGTTGCAAGATGAGACACGTCAGCGCTAGCACTGTAAATTTGCTGAATCGCAAGATGGGACATGACAGTAGTAGCACTTGCATTTGTGTACCAGCTTGCAGCGTAAAGCTGGGCAACGGCGTTCACCAACAAAGAGCCATTTCACACTCTGTGTCAATGGTGCCCCAAAGGACATGCTTGACTGTCTGCCCCATATGCAGGAGGGCCAGAAGTTTGGAAGTCTTGGAGCTGCTACATCCTGAGAGCAAGATATGCCTATGTGGCTACTATTAATCCTCGCACTGTGTCACGTCTGAAACAGGTTGAAGCTGTCGGTGGTGAGGAGGTGATCAAGAAGGTGGACCTTGGGCCTATTCCATTGCCCAATGTAGACGACCCTCCACCTGCGTCAGACATCCTTAGACAGGTGAGGTTTAGTTGACATACATGTACCTGCCTACCTGGGCAGCTTATCTGAAGCGGGAAAGCCTGCAAGCAAAGAATAAGAATCCAAGAAGAAGAACAGTTACAGGAACAATGAGTGCAAGGGCTGCACGGAATTGCTGCATCGGATGCGCTGAGCCTGCTCTTCTGAGCCTCTTTACTTTGCATCAGAGGTCCTGAGGTAAGTGAGAGCCGTGTGCAGGGGCCTAACGCTTCTCTGTCAACTGATGGATGTCATTCAATGGTTTGAGCATTGTTGACGCCCTTTGGCCAACCAGAGAAGAAGCCATGCATCGGAGATAGAACACACATAACAGGCTCAGATTCTCGTTGCGGCAGTGAGTTGCTGCCCTGGACAACATGCAATAATTTTTGGACGTTATTTGCCCAGAAGCCACAAAGCAGACATCTTTACTTCAGCAGAGCACACGCTGGCTCAATCTTTTTCAATGGAGCTCGGCCTACTGCTGTCAAGCTGGACAGGTTCAGGAGCTTTGCCATACAGTGCTTGGGCAAGGCTGCGTACGCCGTAAAAAAGGAAGGTGTGCCTGTCTTCCATGCCAAGGCCCCGGTTGTCACTCTTGATGTGTTGCTCTCCCTCTTGCTGTGTTGCTCTCCCTCTTGCTGTTTTGCTGTCACCCTTGTTGTGTTGCTGTCACACTGCGTCGCTGTCACTCTTGCTGTGTTGCAGGCCATCTGGCAAGACGCACGCCGCAAGGCAGCCTGGGCCAGCCAGCCCTGGATTCCCGAGATCGCTGACCTGCTCCCAAAGGAGGTGTTTGGGCCCTGGAAGCAGCCGTGGCCACAGGTGAGTTTGCTACACGCTCATAGCGCAGCATTTCTTGAGCGTGAGCTTAATTCCGTTGCTGTGCTTGGTAACTGTAAGTCAGAGTATGCTCACTGCAGTTTGCTTGTTCCCTGCCTTTACTGTGTTAACCCTGCTAGTGCATGTATCCTGAGCTTGCTGGCAGGCCTCAAGTCAAGGACATTTGCAACAGCTCACAGGCCTCACAACAGGCAGGTCATGCTCAATGTCTATAGCTTTCCATTACTTGGTGCTGCCGGGCTTACTTCACCTTTTCGGTTCCTTACCGTGCTGTTGCTCTTGTGTGTCGAGCAGCAAGGGGCAGCTTGACCGCAGCTGTAGCAGACACCTCTTTTTTAGCATTGCGCCCTGTAGGTTGCTTCATAATCAAAAGTGCATACTCATCAGTCAAATCAACTTTGCCTTGTCTCCTGCTGCGCCTGAGTATTTTGCATCAGTAGCAGCAAATTCAATGGCTGTTATTGCATGCTTTGCTGCTTCTTGACCTTACCTTAACAGCAAATTTTCAGGAGCATGAGCCGGAATTCTTCCAAAAGACTTTTGTGGTGTAACTTAGTTATGGTTTCCATTCCTTGATGATGCAGGCTGTTCGGGGAGACCCTGTGCGATCATTTGATGAGCTGTCAGCAGCACGTGGCTCCCTTGGCCGTTTCCCTGGATCGCAAGCCATGACAGTGATCAAGCAGATGGCGGGCAGGATGTAATCTGCATTTGTCTTTGAATGCCTGAGCAACCGTGACTGACCTGATAGCCTTCCTTGCCTAGTTGTAAATCATCCTTTGGTTGCAGGCGTCTCTTGCTTCAGTTCAGCTGCCCTTGTTGGCAGGAACAATTATGTAACCTCAAGGTTAACCTTACTTTCATGAGCAGTCTAGCAGTCTCACTTCTTGACTGAAGCCTTCAGTAAAATTCTTGTCCCTGTAATCCCCTGTAACCTTATTCTCATCCAAAAGCCAGAGCAGCAGCTATGAAGACAGTGTTTTCATTCTTTAGCCTTTCTTGCCTTCCTTCTTGATTGGTTTTTCTGGTCTGTGGTCGCAGGCACCTTCTGCTTCAGCTAAGCTGCCCTTGTAGGCAAGTATATCTGCTTAATTTAAATTCGAACTGTAACATCACGTTACCATGATGGTCAACCTCACAGGTCCGCAATACGATTCCAGAGGCACCGTGTCAGGCTTGCTCCAGCTAGCTCCTGCTATGCTAGGTACAGCTGTGAAGTTAGAACCCTCAAAAGTGCAGACACATCTAAGCAGCGTACCATTAAAACCAATGTACTTCCTGGATTCAATGCTAGTGCATTGTTCGGCAGGAGAAAAAGCAAGCAGCTGAACAGCACGCGTAACCTGTTCGTCAATTTGCCAAGCCTGACGTGTCCAAGTCCAAGCAGGAACCCACCTCTTTTTAAAGAGGTGCCCATACAGCCCTCCAAACTGGGACCTAGAATGCATGCATGCATTCATGCAATCCATCAGGTCTTCATGTGCCACTTGCACACAGTTTCATACAAGCTTGCTGATATGGATGCAAGCATGCACAGCCAGCAGCATGTAAGTACCCTAACTCCAGAGTACACCATGAAGATCCCATTGCTCATCGCTTCTGTCTTGAGCCTCCACGCTTGACATCCCCTTTCTGCAAGTACAGACAATGAGATTGGACAGTGCTGTGAATGCCGCAAGTTATGGGTGTTGAGAGGGCAGGAGGTTTAAGTTATTGAGCGGACACCATTTGCAATTACTGAGACGGAGGCCTCGAAAAACAACCCCTCCTCCCCCCCATATACTGGCCCCACCCAGACAAGAAGGGTACCAACCTGCTCCCTTTCAATCCTGCATCCATCCGTGTTCTTATCACAAGCAATAATTGCTTTCCGATTAGGAGGCAAAGACTGAACGCCATGCGCCTTGCAGTCTGAGCAAGCATCCATGGCATCGTATCTGACCATGCGCGCGCGCGCGCACACACACACACACACACACACACACAGTTCATTGACTTCCCCATACAGAAGCCAGTTGACAGTTCACAAGCCCAAAACCTCATTGAAGTATGCTAAGCTTTGAGAAAGTGGCACAGGAAAAATCTGACAGGGGGGTCCCTAGAAGTCATGACTCCCTTCAGACTACCCCCCTCCCCCCACCCCCTCTTATCCAACCCATACATATAACACGATTCGTCTCAATATCAGGACTTCTATTAGTGGACTGACACGTGATGTCCATAATTAAGCTTCCTGGGGCCTCCCGAGTAGAAATACCTTAATATAAACGCTTTGCAGTGCATGCTTCCTGTGGGAAGCTGTGCGGGCATGTATATGAGAGCACCCTAACACCTGCGTATACCTATACATCAACATGCTAGTTGTGTGTCTCAGCCTGTGACATTAATAAGAGTAACCTGCACCATTTCACATGTACAACACTGCTCCATTAGCCAGTGTAGATGCCAGATGTGCAAGTACAGCATTTGGAGTGCGATGCAGCCATTTGGATACAAGTGCAGGTCATTCGCTCTTCTCTGTCTGGTTGTAAGCTTCCCTTTTGATGACTCGTGCACAAAATATTCCACAACATCCTGCATTGGTCCTCAGTATGCGACTCTACCTCCTTATAAAGTACAGAACGCTTATGATTACCTACGGCCTGCCCAAGGAGCATCAATAAACCCACGAAGTAGCATTGCCACGCAACCGCTGCACCAAAACTCAACGCCCCACACGCTTGCTCCCTTCAGGTACTGTTTCCTAAACCTCACCGCCATTCGTGGCCCGAAGGCTCCCTCCCCCTCATGCGCCACGCACACCAAACACCCTCTGAGCATGCTTCACAACAGGTCCTTCTAGTGAGCCATTCAGCACCAATTCAAGACTCTTGTGCAGCCACTCACCTTGAATGCATAATCTACAACAATGTTCTGTGTTAACAGATCAGCGCCATTCATGGCATCAATGGCCGCTTGCGCCTCGCGCTTGGTCTTGTACTCTATTAAGGCATAGCCCTTGACAAAGCCTGTTAGTCGGTCCAAATTCATGTAGATGTTCTTGATTTCTCCATACTCGCTGAATGCTTCATGCAAGTCTTCCTCCTGCAACAATGAAAAGGCAATCAGCATCATAAGTTATTTCTTAGTTTTAATCTAAAGCTCAGCAAATTTCAATGCAAGCAGGTGCAGAAAGCATGAGCAAGATAGGGAGACAACTTCCTCAAAGTCATAGGTTCATAAACGGCAACCTTCAGGTGAACTTTGAGCCTGCCTACAGGCTCTGTGGGGATAACAAGCTCACTTCTTTGAGCCAGAGTTAAGCTTATAAGTGCATGCACACAGGATGTCACATGTCGCACGCACATGCGTCCCTACATTTTCGTTGCAGCTGGGAGTCAAGTGCATGCCTGGCCTGCAAAACGCGTGGATAGCCCTGCCCCGCGACGGGGCTAGGACAAGTGTTGGAGCTCACAGCTGACAAGCAGAGTGACCATTGTGCTGGGTCCGAATTGGACTGCTTGGTCCAATGCAATCCACACTCAGGCAAGTACTCTGCGCGAATAACTCCCACAGGCAAACTCATTCAGCATGTGTCCTACAGGTTCTTAAGTGTCAGGGTGTGCGCATGCAGTGAGGCATCCTTTGCTACCACGCGCCAAGGGCGTTGCCCATGTCTCCCTTCCCAAAGCCTTATCTTCCCTCACCTGGGCCTCCTCATGCACATTGGTTACAAACAGGACCCAGCCTTCCACGGAGGGGGTGGGGCCAATGCCTGAGGATGGATCCAACTCCTGCGCACACCAGGCAAGAGCAGGCTATGGCTCCATGTAGCCAGCCATAATGCCATTCCAGGTGGCATGCAGCAGTGGAGGAGGGAAAAGGGGAATGGTATGTATGTCCATCCACTTCAAGCTAGCGAATGGAAGACTCACAGAGAATCGGGCACCCCCATATCTTTCCGCCATGTTGGTGCTCATCTTGTGCCCGCGCCCCTTCTTGTTGCCCTGCACCTCATCCTGGGGGTTCACATTCTCCATTTCTTGATCGTCAGCCATGGTGTCTGCGTCTTGTGTGAGATAGATACCGTTTTATGCCAAGCATAGAGAGGTACAAAGACAGAGCCCAACCGACTCCTGTAACTGACTCATGCTCATCAACAGCTGGCAGTGTGGGTGCTTATGCAAGTGATAAGTTGTTTAAAAGTTTGGCAGTAAGCACATTGCTGTGTAGCTAACAACACAGGTGTGAAACACAGAGTACTTGCTGCATCCTGCTACATCTACAGCCATGGGAGATGAGCTTGACAATGGCCAGGCTGAAGTTGAGGAGCGCCTGGTGAATGAGGAGTATAAAATTTGGAAGAAGAACACCCCCTTCCTCTACGGTGAGAGAAGCAGCGTTGCTCGTGTGGACCATGTGTGTCCCGTGGATGAACTATTATGCAACAGACATGCATACCAGCTGTGCATGTGCCAGCACATGGAGCATCAAGCAAGCACGCTTGTCTGTGCCTCTTCAATGTTCCTGTGCCTTGTTTTCGTCTTGGTTTGCTGGGTCCCTCTTCCTCCCTTCCTTGATGGCTTCTGCACACTTCACACGCAGATCTTGTCATTACCCACGCCCTGGAGTGGCCCAGCCTGACCATCCAGTGGCTGCCGGTGAGCGTGGGCTTGAATGTTCAGTGAACAGAGGGGTGCATGCGAGATGCCATCCACTTCATCTGACAGCCTTGTCCTTTGTGCATGCCTGTGTATGAGGCCTGCACATCATTGATGCCAAGGCAATGCAGCTACGTGGAACAGGGTGCCGCTGCTCCTCAGGCTTTCATGAATTTCTCAGCTGTCACTGTCCTTCTTTCTTCTGGGAAGTAATTGGCCTTCCCCACTGACACGCACAAGACGCCACGTACTCGTTGCAAACGCGCAGAACAAGGATGTGCAGGAGGGCAAGGACTTTTCGAAGCAGAAGCTCATCCTGGGCACCCACACCTCCGACAACGAGCAGAACTACCTGATGATCGCGGAAGTGCAACTGCCGCTGGAGGACTCAGAGTTGGATGCCCGGCAGTACGAGGATGAGCGCGGCGAGAGCGGGGGCTTCGGCAGCGCCCACGGCAAGGTGCACATCACGCAGCAGATCAACCATGATGGGGAGGTCAACCGCGCCCGCTACATGCCTCAGGAGCCCTTCATCATTGCCACCAAGACCGTGAGCGCTGATGTTAACGTGTTTGACTACAGCAAACACCCCAGCAAGCCCCCGGCGGACGGCCGGTGCAAGCCCAACATCGTGCTCAAGGGCCACCAGACAGAGGGCTATGGCCTGGCCTGGTCCCCCCACATGGCTGGGCACCTACTCAGTGGATCTGATGATGCCCAGATCTGCATCTGGGACGTGACTGGCAACCCCTTGAACGGAAATGTGAGTGCCTGGAAGCTGCTGTGATGGTGGGCTCGTTCTGATTGACTGTGATGGCCGGGTGCATGGGCGATATTGTGCTCATCAGCAAGTGGAGAACTGTGTTCGATTTGCTCACCTATGCCTTGCAGTTCTCTGCTGCTCCGCAGCCTGCTTCTGCCTTCTCAGAACATGCTCCTGGCTGCCGTCTCACCGCCAAAGCCTTACTTCACCATCCATGCAGAACCTGATGGCCAAGAGCATATACAGGCAACACCAAGGCGTTGTAGAGGTGCGTGCTACGCTAGTTACTACACCTTCAACTGTGGGCACCCACAGCCGCATCTGCTTCAGCCTACTAGTTTGCCCACTCAGTGCGTCCATCTGCTGCCAACATTTCTGAGGAAGAGTCCCGTACATCGCTTGCTGCCCTATCATACTGACTGCTTCCTACCTTGTAGCTCATTGCAGAGGACGTTGGTCGCAAGATGCAGTGCCTGTGTGCGCAACGCATGTGCACGCAGGATGTTGCTTGGCATTGCCATCACCCAGAAATTTTTGGGTCTGTAGGAGATGACAAACACCTCATACTATGGGACACGCGATCACCCCCCTCTGCAGGTGGGTGCAAACGATGGCCCTGACCAACTATCGTTAGTTGTTTCGTTACTGCGGTTGATGAGTTGTGCTGACACTCTCCTTTAGCACGCCAGAAAGGGCAAAACCTTCCTTATCGCTCTAACTCCAAATGATGCAAGATGCTTTCTTTCACAGCGATTGGCATCTGCAACATGTGCAGAGTACAAGCAGGTAGGCCTCACCGATGCTTGTGCACATTCCCTTCTGCCCTGCCCTGCTCACTGATGTGCACCTTTTCTGTGCATCTCATCCGGTCGTAGAGGTTGCTGTGTATGTGTCCCTCCTGGCTTATGAAGCATTGAAGGCATGCCTCAACTTGCCTGTGAACTGCCTGCAATGCATGCCTCCAAGCCATTACCCTGCTCTGTGTTGCTCACAGGCGCCATGGTATCGTCAGAGGCGCATGTAGCCGAAGTCAACTGTTTAGCGTTCAACCCATTGAATCCCAACATCTTAGCAACTGGCTCAGCGGACAAGACGGTATGTGTGTCCCATGGGTACACTTTTTTTGGTTGGCTGCTGTGCTGCAGCATCAGGTCATGTCATGCACTCTACCCAACATGCAGCAAGCTCTGGTCACATCTGCGTGCTGTATCTGTGTGTGGGAGCCATGCTAGGTAGGTTCAACTCCATTAGGATGGGGCTGCAGTTCCGGTTGCTTGCATGGCTGTTTATTGGTGGCATTAGCCGCTGCCAAGAACGAATTGCTGGTAGATCATTGTCCTGTGCCTTTGTATCCATCCTGGAGTGCCAAGTGTCCGTTTAGCGCTGCAAACCCTCCAATCCAGCATTAATCTGTCAGCAAATCAACACATGCAGGTTGCATTACATGACTCGCGGAACTTGAGCCAAAGACTACATGTCTTTGAGAGCCACACTGATGAGGTCTTCCAGGTGTGTGTACCTGCAACTGTTATGAGCCTAGCTCATGAGGCGTGCTGTGCGTAGAACACATGTTTTCTGTGCTTGCTGAAGTGAACTGCCGAATTGATGCAATGTCTAAGTAATTGTGCGATGCTTGAATTACTGTGCAGCAATGATTGCTGTCTGTGTCATTCATCTTCCATGTTGTGTTTGGAAGGTCATCAAGTACACCTTGGTAATAGTTAGTGAGAAACTACAGAAGTCCCGCGTCCATGCCCCTACAGGCTTAAATTAGTGTTTGTGATCAAAAAGACAGGTGGAATAGTTTCTTGTTAGGCTCATGAAACATCAACACGGCACTGATGACGCCATAGCTGAGGTGTTCCTTTTGAACCTTCTGGTCAACCTATTCTGAGACTGCGTCGAGGCTGCAAGACACCTGTTAAAGTGCAGTACCTGTGCTTCTAGGTACAAATCTCACCCGTAGGTTGGTGTGGAATGGACAGAAGCGCACCTCTGTAGCAAGCAGATTTGCGCAGCAGCTAATTTGTTGCCGTGGTGTGACTGTTGCCGCAGATTGGATGGAGCCCCAAGAATGAGACTATTTTGGCATCATGTGGCGCAGACAGGCGTGTCATGGTTTGGGACTTGTCGCGGATTGGGGATGAGCAGGTGAGCAGCCTCAAGCTGTGTGTGTGTGTGTGTGTGTGTGTGTGTGTGTGTGTGTGTGTGTGTGTGTG
>QAXF01006236.1:9774-19945 GCA_004335645.1 Dunaliella sp. WIN1
TGTGTGTGTGTGTGTGTGTGTGTGTGTGTGTGTGTGTGTGTGTGTGTGCGTATGTGCGTGCGCGCGCGCATGCGCGCAAGCATGCGTGCGTGTTGTTGTTAGAGCTGCTATTGCTTACAATCATGTAGTGGATGTTCAGACACAGGTGGGATGATGGTAATTGAGTCATTACAAAGCGTTTGAAACCAGCTGTGTCCCATACCGCTGGTGTAGTACTAACATGCTTACTATTTTGTAACCTCAAAACGATGTTTATGCCCCCTTTCATTTAAGAACTCTGATGCACGCATGCTCACACAAACACACACACACACACATACGCACACGCACGCACGCACGCGCACACACACGCGCGCGCGCACACACACACACACACACACACACACACACACTCACACACGCAGGGAACCTTTGGCGTGTTTGACGCTGAGGCCAGTGCGCACTTCTCCGGGAGCATCACGCCCTTTCAGGTGAGATGTTCCACACATGCACAAGTGCATGGACCCAACTGGCATGCCCGTGATCATAAGTGAGTGCTTTGTATGTGGCATGCTCATTCCATGAGTCATGACTTGAAAGGGGCGGTGCTGCACTTGTGGCATGCCTGTGGTCACAAAGGAGTGCTGTGTCTGTGGCTTGCTCATGCCATGAGTCATGGTCACAAGTGGGTGCTATGTCTGTGGCATGCACATGGTCACAAGTGAGTGCTGTGCTTGTGGCATGCTCATAGCCACAAGTGATGCTGCGCCTCTTGTGAGGCCCCATAAATGTCCCTGAGCTTGCCTTAACATGAAGCGGCTGACAACCATTGGGCACTGCCTTCCCTCAGCCAAGCTTCTGCCCTCATCGCCCTTATGGGGCATGTCTCTGAATTGTGCCTCTAAACCTTGCCCAGGTGGAGATTCTCTCTGAGATTGCCTCAATTGCAATGCGGCTGGCTGGCAAGGAGTACAGCTTTCACTCAGCCTTGCTCTTCATTATTGTTGCTTGCTCTTATGCTATGTCCCCAGGTGGAATTCCATACCCAGAACTGCTTGAACTGAGAAGTGGCTGGCTGGCAAGGAGTGGCTTCCACACAGCTTCCACTCTAGCTCTTCCATGTGGCATGCTCTTATACAACTTATATTATGCCCCCAGGTGGAGATCCTCACCGAGATCGCCTCAATCGTGAAGCGGTTGGCAGGGGAGGAGTGGGGCTTGGACGAGCTGGTGAAGTGTGAAGTGCACTCAACATTGTTGCGGCTGCTGCATTCCAATGGTGAGGCTGCCTGCAATAGATAAGGCTGTGTTAAAATGTGAGGCAACACACAGGTAGTGAGGCTGCATTGGGACGGTGTTGTACTCCTCACGCTGCTGCGGCTGCTGCACTCCAACGGTGAGGCTGCCTGCAATTAATGAGGCTGTGTTGGAATGGTGAGGCAACACACAGGTAGTGAGACTGCATGCAAATTGTTGCATCTACAATGATGTTGCAAGGCTACATTAGACCATGAGGTTGCACCCAAACAGTGAGGCTGTTGAACAAGCAATGAGCCTGCGCTTAGAGCATGAAGCTGCATGCACTTGGTGAGGAGGCATGCACCCGTGTAGACAATACAACTGCTCAAATAGTAGGTCTACACTAAAGTGCAATTGAGCATTAAGGCTCATCTTGAGCGGCGAGGCTGCGTTTACATGGTGCAGCTGCATTGTAACGGAGGCAATGCACTTAAGCCATGAACACGCATGTAATCCGCAAGGGTGCAGCCAAACAGTGAGGCCGCTTCTACAGAGAGGCATTGCTTTTATTGTGAGGAAGCTGAAAAGCAAGGGCATTGCAAGGTTGAGCAGTGCCCTTTCCTCTTGGTTTAGAAGTCTTTTGCAACAAACAGAACTCTGGTCATTCACAGAAATCCATGCACCTGCTGATGCAGACCCGACTGTGTTGGCCCTAGTGCTTGTGGCCCCTATTGATTGTGGTGCTCACTAACGCTTTTCTGCACCTGCTGTTGCAGACCCAACTGTGTTGCCCCTGGTGCTTGTGGCTTTTATTGGCTGTGATGCTCACAATTAGCTTTACACGCTTTCTGATTGCAGACTCGACTGTGCTGCCCCGGGTGCTTGTGTGGCTACAACTTGTGGGACACAAGTTGTGGTCCTCATCAGCTCTGCTGCTCATGCACACTATTGTTCACCTGCTTCTTGCAGACCCAACTGTGTTGCCCCTGGTGCTCGTGGCCCTCATCGGCTTTGCTGCGCACAAGGACTACTACGCTTTAGTCACAAACACGGAGAGCTTGGACGTGGTGCTTCACATCCTGCACCATTATGACCTCCCCTTCAAACGCTTAGCAGGTACGCAATGCCCCACACTTACACAATTCCCCCTGTGAGAGTTTGCAGACATGCAATACCCTACACCATTCCTGGTACCCCTTCAAACCCTCAGCTGGCATGCAGTACACTGCACCAAGATGCCCCCCCTTCTCTGAGGGTTAGCAGGTTTGTCCTGGAAAGTTTAGAAGCATCTTGCTCCTGCATCCGGCGCCTTTCAATCCTTTGCAAAGACAGGCCCGGCAACATTTTGCAGAGACAATTTGTGGCCATTGAGTAATGATGGCTTTGATGAATGGCAGGAACAACAATAATTATGTGTGTTTGATTAAGTTACGTCCCTTACTAATATAATTTTTTTCTTCATTACATTCTATCCTTTATATTGTTACTTCCTTTTCATCGTGTAAAATGTGTGAGGCGTGGCTGTTCTGCCTACACTCCACTCATTCAATGTCAATTACGAATAAACAAACTAATGATATGCAGCAAATTCTTTCAGCTGTTCACTTTCACTGGCAAGCCACGTAGCCTATTTGTTTTACTGTGCAGTGTGCTCCAACGTGCGGTGTGCTACGATGTGCGGTGTGCTCCAACGTGCAGTGTGCTACGATGTGCGGTGTGCTCCAACATGCAGTGTGCTACGATGCTATAGCTAAACTATGATATAACCAGGTTGTTGTACTGTGTAGTGTGCTACGATGCTATAGCTACACTACGATATACCCAGGTTGTTGCTCTGTGCAGTGTACTACGATGCTCAAGCGGCACTGTGAATAATCCAGGTTGTTGAGCTGTGGTGTGTTACAATGCTAGCGCTGTGATGCATCCAATGCTATTCCTTGACTGTGTCCACATTTGACATAAGCTGCAGTGTGGTACATGCAGTTGATTGAGCTGTGTCTTTACAATGCTAGTTGTGCCATGTCACCCTCTTGTCTGCCCTCACAAGGCCCATGTTGCGTTACCATTGTTTGAGGTGTTTGGAGGATCCGGTCCAGGCCACCCTCCTGTGATACATTCATTGAGCTGTGTTTACAATGCTAGTTGTGCCATGTCATCCCCTTGTCTGCCCTCACAAGGCCCATGTTGCGTTACCATTGTTTGAGGTGTTTGGAGGATCCGATCCAGGCCATCTTCCTGTGATACATTCATTGAGCTGTGTTTACAATGCTAGTTGTGCCATGTCACCCTCTTGTCTGCCCTCGCAAGGCCCATGTTGTGCATTTATTACATGAGATGTTGGGGGGATCCGGCCCAGGCCATCCTCTTGGCAAGATCACACTACTATAGCATAGCTTGCACTGTCAAGGCATAACAATACTTCCAAGGCATGAACCATACTTTATTGGCCTAGGCCATCCTCTGGGCTAGATCGTACTCTCAAAGCATAGATCACACTCTCAAGGCATAGACCATACTTTCAAGACATAGACCATTTTTGGCCTAAGCCATCCCCTGTGCAAGACCGTACGCTCAAGGCAGCTTGCTTAAGGGTGCAAGAGCTACTTAGCTGCATCATGCGGCCATGTAACTGGCTTACTATTACTGATCTTGCTCACTCCTGTCCTGCAAATTCGCAGTGTTTGCTACAGACACAGCTGACCTGCTGGCCTTTCTGGCGCGGCGTGAGGCCGTGCTCAAGCTGATTTATTCCACACCTGCTCTCTCGTGCGCTGCAGACATGTGCTACAACACTCTCCCATACGCGGCACACCTGCTGAGCATTACACTTGCTCATGCACAGCCGACCTGCTGGCCCTGCTGGCACGACGTGAGGCCGTGGTGTCCTAGCTTATGTGTGCCGCACTTGCGCTCTCTCGTGCGCTGCAGATGTGCTACAATGCTCTCCTGTGTGCTGCAAACCTGCTGTGCATCACAATTGCTCATACGCAGCCGACCTGCTGGCTTTGCTGGCGCGGCGTGAGGCCGTGGTGTCCGAGCTGCTGGCAATGAATGGCTTGGGCCGTCTGGTGGGCCAGCTGCAAAGCGGGGATGCCTCGTTGACGCAGTCCCTGCTGCGTGTGGTTTGTTACATGGCCAATGGTGGCGCGGCGCTGCAAGAAATGTACCAGGTGAGGCAGTGGCATGTACATGCACGTCACATGTTATACACCTGTTGCATAATGTTGTGCAGGCATAACATTAAGCATGGGTAAAGAGGGCCATCCAGGTTGCCAAAGAGGCGCACTGAGCCTCTCCGAGGCCCTCGTCCTCTTAGAGAGGGCCTCTGTGGCTGCTTTAGTTCAAAGTCGAGTCTTCACAGGTATGTCCTGTGATGGAGGTGACATTCCTGTCCTCTTCTGTCCAGACATATTCTAATTACATTGTTATAGCTTATTATAATTTCACGTAGGAGTGTATGGAGTTGTACTCCACCAACCCCTCATGTACTGGCCCTCATATACCGGCCCTTATGCACCAGCCCTCACCAACCTTCCCTCATGTACTGGCCCTTATGCACCAGCCATCATGTACCAGCCATCATGCACCAGCCCTCATACCGGCCCTTATGCACCAGCCCTTATGCACCAGCCCTCATGTACCAGCCATCATGCACCAGCCCTTACGCACCAGCCCTTATGCACCAGCCATCATGCACCAGCCCTCATGTACCAGCCATCATGCACCAGCCCTCATACTGGCCTTAATGCACCAGCCCTCATGCACCAGACCCCATCCTCCCCTACAAGCATGAACTGTCCCTGTGTTGCCTCTCCTTGCAGCATCTACTTGTGGCATGTATAGTCGCTGAAGTGCATCCTGTCTTTGCCAACCCGACCCTGCTTCCAAACTCGGACCATCCCTGTCCAGCTGTCTCTGGTGACGTCAGGGGTGCACTTGAACACTAACATGTATAATCACTGGCATGCATAATTGCCAACTAGCATTCACTGACGCCCATTCTTGCCAACCCAACCCTGCCTGCAGACTGGGACCATCCCTGTCCTGCTGTCCTTAGTAGCATCAGTGGTGCGCGACCTTGCAGCCAACCCCTCAGCCAGCGCCCTCCCAAGCTCGCGCATCACGGACATGCAGGTGGGTGAACTTATACACAGTTTGGCGCTTTCATTACAGACTGACTGTACAAATTGGCTTCTAATTAGCAGTTCCATTGCCAGCGCCTTCCCAAGCTCACACATCACGGACATGCAGGTGGGTGGGCTTGACTTCCATACAAATCGATGCTTTTCCAATACAGGCTTGATTGTATGACATATGGCTGTGTGGCTTTGAATTAGCAGCCCCACATCCAGCGCCCTCCAAGTGCACGCATCAGGGACGTGCAAGTGTGTATGGGCTGGAAGTAAGTCACTTACTGAGAAAAGTTCAGGCTCAAGAGTTGACAGAGCACATCTGTGTGGTCTGAAATACTACTATCTGCCTCACAGCCAGCGCTCTCCCATACTACCCGTACTACTACAATCTGTGTAGTCTGAAATACTACTACTATCTGCCTCACAGCCAGTGCTCTCCCAAGCTCACGCATCAGGTGGTTGTGAGCTTGCCTTGGAGCACTCATCTTGAGCTTGCCTTGAGCCACTCATTTGCAGCACAGAGGATGGTCCTAAGAACACAGCTGTGTGGTATATGGTCGGCAGCTCACAGCTCACAGCCAATGCCCTCCCAAACAGCATAAACATCACAGATGCGCAGGTCAAGCATGTGCATGCAGCCGCTGCCAGCTGGCGTCACAGCTGGGTACCTAAGCGGATACTATACCCCTGCTTGCTTCCTTTTTTATAATCACTGTTTTTCTCCGGCTTGCTTGCACTGCCCCTTGCTCGCATTTGTGTGTGTCCCCCTCTAACCTGTATGCGCCGCTCATGTAAATTTGCATGCGCAAAGCCCATGTTGCGGCCAAGCCCCCTCACATGAGATGCTTTCATGGCATCTCTAATTGTTGTTGCACACAGTAGTATACTTGACTTGTGAAGGGGTTTCGGCATGCTCTTTTGGCAATGGTGAATGTCTTCCACATGAGATGCCTCCCATGGTCTGCTGCAAACACGTCAGATTGTGCACTTGCTACATGGCCTTTGATGCTGTACTTGCAGCTGTAGCATGCCAACTGCCACGACTTGCACTTCCAAGTATTAACCTGCTCACGATCTTACTTAGTTGTTCCACACTAAGATTGCTTGCTTCTGCAAATGCTCAACTTGCAGCTGGTGTGCACCACCACGACCTGCACTACAAGAAAAATAAAATGGTCATGGTCCTTGCTTTGCGCTCCACCTATCCGCTGTTTGCTTCCTCAAATGCTCAACTTGCAGCTGGCGTGCACCACCATGACCCTACAATAAGCTGGTCATGAATCTTGCTTTGCGCTCCAACTAACCGTTGGTTGCTCCACCTAGCAGTTGCTTGCATCTGCAATACTTGTTGGTGTACACCGCCATAACTCGCATCGCTGAAGACGACGAGCTTGCGTAACAGCATCTGGCCCTTCCAAAATAGGTTAAGCTACTGAACTCTTGCTCTGCGCTCCACCTACAATCGCTTGCTGCTTTCTCTGCAGCTGGTGTGCACCGCCATTACCCGCATCGCTGAAGATGATGAGCTTGCGTACAGCATCCTGCCATGCCCTCCCAAAATAAGTTAACCTGCTCAACTCTTGCTCTGTGCTCCACCTACAACTGCTTGCTGCTTCCTCTGCAGCTGGTGTGCACCGCCATTACCCGCATTGCTGAAGACGATGAGCTTGCGTACAGCATCCGGCAGTGCAACGGCGTCACGCTGCTCGGCAAGCTGCTGCTGGTGCAGCCAGCGCCCACCCAAGGTGATTTGGGTGATCCTCCAGTTAACACACTTACTCAAAAGTCCGTATACTGATAACCCTTTTTCGACAAGGGGGGAGCCAAATCAGGCTTGCCATCAGCTTCCTTCAATTGGCTTACACCAAGCATATTGAAGACTAAACAATTGAATTGCATGCACAATCTTCAGTTCAGTTGTCACCTGTCAGCGTAATCTGCGTAGCTGCATTGGCAATTCTAGGTCCAAGATCTCCAGTACAGCCAGCTTTGACTCCAGATTGGTAGACAATTGGTCACGCTTATGGAATACAAGTTGGTGTGGTGCATCTCCCTTGGTGTTCTGCCAGCTGAGGAATCTGATTTGGTATATGAGTAGCTGTCTGCGCTTGTGTCTGTACTGCTTCTAGGGCTGCATGCCGCACGCAGCAGACTGCAATGCAGGAAAGTGTAAAGTCTTTGAGCAACTGCGCATCAGATGTGCTAGCCGGCTGCTTTTCTACAGTTTTTTCCGTCTTTATGTTTTTATGTAGCAGGTTGCCACAACATTGGCTTTTTGCTACATTGCATACAAAATTGGTTGTGCTGTAGCAGCCTGACTGACTAGAGCCTTATGTACAGCAAATATGCAGCGGCACATTGTCCTTGCATATGCAGATGCTCGAGGTGCAGAAAGGGCAACCCGTGAGGTGGACAGCCTCAGGGCATACGCCTTCCGAGCACTACGCTTCCTATTCTCAATGGAAAGAAACAGAAAGGTGTGTGTGTGTGTGTGTGTGTGTGTGTGTAAGCGCGCACGCACATCAGAGAGCACAGCTTAATGTCCCAGGGGCCCAACACACTTCACCCATCCATCGACCACCAACCACTCACTCATAAAATGCTGTGAGGCACTCTATTGATTATACGCGACTTAGTAATTTGTATGCTTGGGACCTCGCAGAGCCCCAAAACGCCTTTAAAGGTTAAGCACAGGGTGTATCTAAATTACTGGTAACTTTATATACCTTTACATAGCAGGATAACTGTGTAATGTTATTTACAATTTGCCAACCCCTAGGTATGTTTGGGAAATGCTATGGGCATCAACTTCCCCCTTACCTGGCACAGAATGGCTATCCTAAATCAGGGTGCTCAGGCTGCTTCCTGGCAAAGGTGACATGACTATGGCCATGAAATAATCATGGCTAACCTGACCAGCACCTGCTTCCTCTGCCAGCAGATGGAGTGGCATCTTCCTAAGTAATTGACATAGCCATGAGGTCAAAGCACGGATTTTTGACATGGCCATGAGGTCAAAGCACGGATTTCTCTATGATACCTCCTCAGCTACCTGCGCTGGTGATTGAAGTTGATAGCTCATTTAGTTGTGCCTGCCATTGAGAGCAGCTTATCTGTAGGGTAGCTTCAGGAAAAACACAATATACCCGTCAACCTATAAAGCTTCTTTACATTAGTTGAACAACCAAGCGTGGTACCCAAGTGATGCAATTAAAATGATGTGTAACGTACCTTGCCAAAGCAACAAACCTGATAGAAGGCGTCAAGTCCTAGTCATGGCTTCCTGTGACCATCACGGTGTGTATCGCCTGCAAACTTTGTGCAGGTGTTCAAGCGTTCATTCCTCTGATCATCACGGTGTGTATGGCCCGCTAAATTCTTGCAGGTGTTCAAGCGTTTGTTTCCACCAGACCTGTTTGCTGCCTTCATAGATGTGGGCCACTACACTGCCAACCTTAATGCCTACGCCCAGCTTGTTGCCCGCTTTGATGGTAAGTGTTTAAGTTGCCTGAGTTCACAATCAGCTCTATTGCTGTCAAGCTTGCTTGGTTGGCTCCCCTGCTTTCAGCGCTGCTTGCTTATCTCCCCTGCTGTCAGTGTTGCATGCTTACCTCCCCTGCTGTCGAGGTTGCTTGCTCAGCTCTTCTGGTGTCATTGTTGCATGCTTACCTCCCCTGCTGTCTATGTTGCTTGCCTGCAAAAGACGCAGAGAATTGGCAGCACAATCCCCAACTCATGAACAGAAAAAGTGGATGTGTATGATGCGTGCAGACCTGAGCGAGAAGCAAAGGGCTGGAGTGGCTGCCGCTCTGGATGACATCAGTACAGACAGAGAAGCTGATGCACTGCGCACTGTCAAGGTATGAAAGGCAATTAGGTGGCAAAAGAATTGCGCGCGCGCGGGGCTGCACAAGTTCTCCTTAAAGGGTGCAAGCCGTGTGACCTGCAGTGTTTGACAGGTGGTGTCCAGGTACAGAAAGCTAATTTTCTAGGCTGCCAACCGTCCATCTTGCAGTGTTGCAGCTGGCGCTAATCCAAAAAGAGATCTGCTGCGCATTGTCAAGGTATAAAAAGGTGTTTATTGATGAAGGCCGCCAGCTGTCCGTTTTGCAGTGTGAAGGTAGATGTTCAAAGCTAGTGTCAGTTGGCGGCACTGGCCAGAGAGGATGTGCAGTGTGACATATGCAAGTACGGCAGACAAGCACAAATTGTGGTAAAATAATTTGTAATAGCAAAATGCCAAAGCGTGACATGCAAGCATATTGGCCGCCAATTGTCCACCCAGTTGTGTCCAAGAGACGGTGCCAGCTGTTGGTACTGACTGAAGAGGAGATGCAGCTTGAGGTATCCGGGTATGACAGACAAGCAGTATGGTCACCATGATGTCAACGTCAACTGGCTGGGCTATGCAGGCATTGTGCATTGTCAAAGTATGACATATGAGAAATGCTGCCCATGATCTCTTACTATGTGTCCATCCACACAGGGTGGGCAGTATGTCGTGTTGGAGATGCTGGGCAAGGGAGCTTATGGAGCTGTTTACAGAGCGCGCAGGTGGGTCTTGCAAGCCACTCCATCTCAATATGCAGCTGCTGCACACCCCAGTGCAGTAACATAGACATGCCTACAAGCTTGCGTGATATTGCCAAGCATATGCAAGCAAACTGACTATGGGCATGTGGGAGTGTTGTTGACAGACAAGCGCCTTGTGGTAGTGTGTGAGAGATTTATTCTCAGGTGCCTTGTGCTCCGCGAATCACACACACACACACACACACACACACACACACACACACACACATACACATACACACACACAC
>QAXF01006247.1:323-12125 GCA_004335645.1 Dunaliella sp. WIN1
GTGACCGGTGAAGCTGGTTCGACTCCAGAAGGCAGTTCAAATAATTAGGAATATATATACACACCACCCTACTGCCTTAGCCGTTGGCTAGCTGTGGTTCTGGTGTAAGAACATCGCAGGGTGCAGACGTAGGTCTGCCCCAACGTTACATGCTGCCTCAATCAGATCAGGAAACAACTTATGTTCCCAGAGGTGCAGCAAACCCACATTCACTCCAAGCTCCAAAAGGAAATCGTATCCATGATTGATACCTCTCCAGAACCTACCCACTTCTACAAATCAAAGCGCATGCGGGCACTGTCGGGACCAAATGCAAATGCAATAGCCAAACATGCAGCTACGCATGAGTCAAGTCACAACATTACTTATACCCTTTTTAGCCCAATGGGGAATTCCCTATATAAGTATGTACTGGCTAGAAGCCAAGAGATGTCGGACATAGGAATAGCCACTTTCTTTGCTCTCTCAAATCTAAAAGACAAACTGAAGAAAAAGATGCAGAACACACACAGGCTAGGAGGGGCCAAGTGTGACACTAGGTACTACAACTACTGGAAAGCTATTGGTGCCAAGGTAAACAAAAAAAATAGCAACGGGGTCTGGAAAAGCAGCGTTCTAAGCTTCTCGTAAAAGATGAATGTCATGCGCTATGGAACAGGTACCCTCTTTAACCAAAAGCATGCTGTCAAATTCAATTTGTCTACTGATCTCACTTGCCCCCTATGCCCTCACTCAGATAGCGCCCTCCACATGCTATTTGGATGCCAGCATAGCACGATAAGGAATGACCACTGAACGCCATAAGTATGCCAGCAGACAGATCATTGCAGCACTGACAAAAGGCATCCATTGGGCAAATATTGCCTACACCGACATTGGAAGTACAGCTAGACTTGCTCAGGAGGGTGTAGACAACATTGCTGGTGCTATTTAAACCTTACCTGACTGCCTAAGCTCTCTCCTCAGGGAGTGAAAACCTTATCAAGGCCAGAAGCTATTATCATTTTGTGTTGTGGGACGCCACACTCCACCAGGGTGCACACTAATCATACATCTGTTAAAGAGCAACCTAAAAGGAGGCAATTCTACAACATATAATACATGATTTGATTTGATGTTGTTACACAAGATAGTTCAGAGACCAGCCGAAGTAGCGACTATGTTACGGGCCAATAAACTGGCAAGAGGCAAAGGAAGAGCCATGATGACAGCAAACGCTCGAACCAAAACAAAGGGCATGAGAAAGACATAAGCTACCGGACAGCTAGACCTAAATGAAGGAAAGACAAGGAGCCCTCGAGACAGCAGAAGTCCACTGCTACACAAGAACAGGCTAACACACACGCACACAAGAAGCAAAAGGGGAAGGGCGCTCAGAAATAAGAGGGACAAAGAGTGGTCTGGCAAGTAGCTCAAGGTCTCAAGACACAGGCAGCACCAAGAGAGAGAAGTCGACTCACGCGTCAGTACAGCTACCTGAGGAAGAGTTGAATCTAGCTACCCAAGGAAAGAGAGCATGCTGGCTGGGCTCTCTGGATGCACGCAAGTGAGTTGCTCATGCTGGCCTTGCTCATACATCCGTGGTTGCATGGGCGGGGTGGCTGGGCCTTGAGCTGCTAGCTGGGATACAGGCAAGTGGGTTGCTCATGCTGGCCTTGCTCCTGCACCCATGGGCGGAGGTGGGGCTGCTCGGGGTGCTGTCCGGGCGTGGGCAAGTGCGTTGCTCCTGCTGGCCTTGCTCCGCATCGACGGAGGGTGGTGGAGTGCTGCTGCCTCTTGGACGGTGCCGAGTGGGGTCTTAGCGTTACCCAGGGACCACCACGAGGAGGTGCCCCACCCTAACTTTCGGTACCCAATATATATATATATATATATATATATATATTAACAGAACGATGTGATGCACAAATTATTAACTTCAAATATCGTGAGGATACAAGACCTGAGCTACAACTTGCCAAGGCCCAGGGACAGCACACGACCCTTCTAGCCAAATTCAGAAACCAAGGCTACAACACTGCTACCCTCCATGTCTTACCCTGTGTGTTCCTTCTCTGTTCCTCCTCTCGAGGTTGGCTTCAAGCGGCTTGTGTCGTCTGCGTGGACTTTCCTTTCTTGGTGTTTCCCCGTGCCCCAACTTGTTGAGCTGTGTTGTGGTCTTCCGTGTCCTCAGTCTGTGTGTGGCTTGTGTGTCTTTTTGCCCTCTCCCCTTTTGCCCTCCTCGTGTCAGCGTCCTTCTACGTGTGGAGTGTGTTTCTCCGGTGTTGCGCTTCTTAGACTGTGCTAGCCGTCTTTCCGTCCTTCCGCTGTTTGTGCATGGCCTCGTAGTGCAACCTTCCGATTGCGTTGTGCTTGCTGACGCTTTTCTAGTTGTGTGCTACTTCAAGCGGGGCTCGGACCTCTGCCCCCTGATTTCGTTTTGTGTGCCCCCGTGTCCTTCCTCCATTTAGGTCTAGCTGTCCGGCAGCTTATGTCTTTCTCGTGCCCCTTGCTGTGGTTCGAGCATCTGCTGTCTTTTCAGCTTTTCCTTCGCACCTTGCCAGTTTGTTGGTCCGTAACGAAGTCGCTACTTCGGCTGGGCCTTTGAACTATCTTGTGTGACAATATCAAATCAAATCTCCATGCTAAACTGTTTGGTGTAGTGGGCACCATTTATCGTGAATACACGGACATTTTTCAAAAAAGTTAAGACTTGTTTTTCACTCACGTTAGAAAGTAACTACAAAATTAGATGAAGGCTCCATCAAAAACTCATAAACACAAGACATGCCCTACACAGACATATCAGTGATGTTTCAGGTACACATGCTGAAGCACACAATCCCCCAGATCCACACTAAACATACATTCAGCAGCTTAGCTTTCTGGTGGGGGGCAGCGTGGTGCTAGCACCTGCGCATGCCCTTTTCCTTAATCATGCTGGCTGTGACATCACTACCAGCAGAGTCTTTTCTTTTCTCTTCTTTACTTTAAAGTTAAGTTTTCTTAAACATCCATTGAAGCTCTCACTGGATAAGTATGCTGCATGTTGCTTGCGCAAGGAACACTTCCACCACCACTGTCCCTATGGGATTCCGCTTTAGTGACGCTTGGACCAAGCACGCTTTAGCTTTTAAAGCGTTTGATCTAAAGCGCGCTTCTAAAGTGCACTCAAGCGTGACCGAAAGGAAGCTAAAGCGTTTTAAGGGACAGTACTGAAATTACACTTTAGTGAGCTAAAGCGCGCTTTTGCGCCCACTAAAGCGCACCTTAGGTCGCACTTTAGTGCACTTTTAAAGCGTACTTTGAAGCAATCGCTTTAAGGGCTAAAGCCCGCTTGGTCCAAGCGCCACTAAAGCGTCACTAAAGCGCTGCTAAAACGTCTACCTAACGTGCACTTGGCATGCTAAAGCGTCTACCTAGCCCCCAGCTAAAGCTCATTCTTACATAACACCTTCAACTGCCCAATCATTGGGCATTAAAATGCAACTGTCTCACATGATTGTACAATTAAGCTGTCTATGCTAGATGCTTTCAGTCGAGCTGATCATGAACAAACGGCTACTTCGTGCGCACGTATACTACGTAGTAGCATGCATGCTCAAGTCAAAGTAAAGTCTGGCGGTTTTCTGGTGGTGGCAGTTTTTTGGTGGTGTAAAAAGACATGTCTAGTCTTGATGCCGCCTCGTCTTTTGTAGGAGTATATGTTCCTTGACATTCCCCCCTGCTTAATTTCGGACGTCCCAGCCGACGGGATAGGTCCAGTCTGTCGCCCTTGCCCAAGGGACGGTTTTTTTGTCTGTGGTCGCCAAGATTAGAACCCATGACCTGTAGTACGCAAGGACGGCCAATGTTGGCCCAGTGAGCTACAAGGTCGGGTCTGACGATCGCTACCATTGTAAAAAGACATGTCTAGTCTTGATGCCGCCTCGTCTTTTGAAGGAGTATGTGTTCCTTGACAGGTGGGGGGCAGCGTGGTGCTAGCACCTGCGCATGCCCCTTTCCTTAATCATACTGGCTGTGTCATCACTACCAGCGAAGTCTTTCCTTTTCATTATCTTTACTTGCAGCACAAGCAAATTCTATAGAAGAACGTGCCATGGTGGGACATTATTTCTCTAGGTACAGATGACTTTGCTACTTTTAGCGGACTGTTTGGTGATCATGTGTTTGTAGCACACAACAAGACTGCATAAGTACTTCTCTGACTTTGTGTCCTGTGCTTCATGAGCACACCTGTCGCAAATGGTCAAATCCAAGTAGTGTGACACTGCGACAAACACGCATAGCGCTCAAGGACAATAACTCAATCACGTAGTGCAGAGCTGCTGCAAGTGCAACACAACAGTGCAACAACGACTAATATATACTTGCTGAGCGCAAGCAGAACAGGAGCTGACCATGATGCAAGACTGCCACAATGCATTCCTCTACAAGGCTAGCGCACTCGCTCCTCAGGCTCACAGGGCTGTCACCCTTGCTCAGGAAAAGTTGGGCCCGGCACCCCCCACCGCCTGAGAAGCTGCCTTGCCAAAACCAACAGTGCCTGGCACTCCCCGGCGCTTGAGGAGCTGCCCCAGGTACACAGGACTAGGTACAGCGCATGGGATTACAGCCAGCAGCAAGCCATAGCACCCTCGCTGAAAACAATTTGGGACCGGCACCCCCCATCGCCTGAGAAGCTGCCTTGCCAAAACCAACAGTGCCTGGCACTCCCCAGCGCCTAAGGAGCTGCCCCAGGTACACAGGGCTAGGTACAGCGCATGGGATTACAGCCAGCAGCAAGCCATAGCACCCTCGCTGAAAACAAGCTGGGCCTGGCACCCCGCAGTGCCTGAGGAGCTGCTCCTCGTACTCAAGGCTAGCACCCTCACTGAGATTGAGCTGGGCCTGGCAGTCCCCAACGCCTGAGGAGCTGCCCCAGGTAGCGCTGCTTCTCGCGCTGCCCTCCTTTCACGGATGCCCAGGTCACGGCATGCAGCACCACCACCTGTGCTCAGCATGTGGGCACACAGCAACGAGGTCCCTTTATCCTTTAGGTCATGTCACTGTATGGATTATTAACTAGTTTGCGCAGCTGCTCCCTTTTTTGTCCTGCTTACAGGGCCGCACATGTCACGGCAGGCAGCACCACCACCTGGGCTCAGCATGTGGGCACACACAGCAAACGAGGTCATGCCACTGCCATGAGTATGGGGTGTCTTGTAGCATGTGCAATTGCTCCCTTCATAACCCAGTTTACAGGGGCGTCCGGGTCTCTGCAGGCAGCACCACCACCTTCGCTCAGCGCGTGGGCACACGCAGCAATAAGGTCCTTGAGGCCATGTCACTGCCATGATTGCATGGGGTGTCTAGTAGCATGTGCAGCCTCTCCATGGCCCAGTCTACGGGGGCGCCCGGGTCTCTGCAGGCAGCACCACCACCTGTGCTCAGCGTTTGGACGCACACAGCAACGAGATCCTGTAGGTCATGTCACTGCCATGAGTGTATGGTGTTATACCGCGCGAATGGGAACTAAAACACTCGAGTGCCTATTGTTGCACGTAACATTGGTCGCGATGCCTGGTCGAGCTTTGGACGTAGCTCAACTGCAAAAAGAGACCCTAAGTAGAGGTCTGCATTTCGAATCCTGGGGCGTGCAACCAAATAAAGGTTTTTCCCATACGGCGACTTTGGAAGTCGGCCGAGCTGAATGAGCGTAGGCGGGAACATCCGTTCGCGGGCTGGTCCCCGGTCAAGCAAGAAGGCTTGGACCAGATGGGGGGGAATGTAACGAGTACATATACCGCGCGAATGGGAACTAAAACACTCGAGTGCCTATTGTTGCACGTAACATATGGGGTGTTTAGTAGCATGCGCAGCTGCTCCCTGTATTGCCCTGCCTACAGGGGCGCCTAGGTCGCGGCAGGACGCACCACCACCTTGGCTCAGGGTGTGGGAACACACAGCAAACGAGGTCATGCCACTGCCATGTGTACATGAACATGTGATTTATTGTCAGCATGCACAGCTGCTCCCTGTCTTGCCCTGCCTACAGGGGCGCCCAGAACACAGCACACAGCAGCCCCACTCGTGGCCCGCCACACAAATAGGGTAAAATTAAGGAGGCACAGGGCCGTGACTCATGTGAGTCACTCACTCAGGGTAGCCTCGGCACTGGTAGTTGTAAGCAGAATCACCCATTCTGTAGAACGGCACCATGAACGTCATGATCCACACAGCACAAGAAGTCATGCACACAACAACTGTGTGCATCAAATCAATGTGTGCTGTGCACAACGTTGGCATCTGTCTTTGACATTATAGAGGCTCTCACCACTGCTGACAAACCAATTTCCATCCAGGCTCCCCAAGCAACAGCACAAGCCGGGAAAACTTTGCGCGAAAGAGGGTTTGCGTGAGGGCTACAGCACGGGCTGAGAGTGCTGGGCTTGTAAAAAAAAAGCTGCAAGCGCTTTGCTGCAAGGAGGGCCACAGCCTACACGGTATAGGTATCTGAGCACAAAATGCTACTTGTTGACCCTATCAGGGTTGGGTAATACGTGACGTATTTACATTTACATAACTACGTCCATACAAAATGTAATATATTTTTAATTTTGCACTATTTGCACTAATATTGTCATATTTTTCTGTTTCCAGTATCGATACGACCGCCATCTCCCAAACCAGCGTATTACACAACCCTGGACCCTATATTAGTGGGTCGTAGTGGGTCATGGAAAAAAGTACGTACTTACCTGCAGTTGAGCAGGTGCTTGGCAAACTTGTGTGCAATCAAACGCGCGCATGAAACCACGCTCAGAACCTGGCCAATCAGGCGCTATAGCTAAGGGTGGGCAGCACCCTTGCCTACTACCGCAGAGGGCGAGCTCGGCTAGCCTCGCAGCGCCTCTTTGGTGATTTGAAGGACCCTCGCTGGTGAAAGAGTGCCCAGCCGACCTGGCCATACCGACCAAATCAGGCCCCCAAACTCCATATAATATAACGTGAAAGTAGAATATTGTCATCAGGATATGGACAGAGGAGGACAGGGATGTCACCATCACAGGACATATCTGTGAAGAAAAATCTATGAGCAAAAGCAGCCAGAGGCCCTCACTAAGAGGGTGAGGGCCTTAGAGAGGCTTGGCGAGCCTCTTTGGCGAAATGGAAGGCCCTCTAACCCATGCTTAATTGTAATGCATCTCTACAACTTTGTAGGGAAAAAGTGCTGCAGGCCCTAATGTTCTGCAGGTTCATATGGATGAAAAAGTATTGAGCTACTGCAGACGCTGATTTACTACAGGGCCTAGTTTACTGCAGGCCCAGTAACACTGCAGGCAACGAAAGTGCTGCAGGCCCTGAACTACTGCGAGTCTGTATCAAAAAGGCACTGAAAGCACCGCAGGCCCTGTTGTTCTGCAGGTCTGTAACAAACGGGCAACAAAAGCACTGCAGGCACTGGAGCACTCACCGGTGTCCATCCAGCCTCTCCCAGCAGAGCGCACATAGTGCACAGTGACCCCAGCGGCTCAAAAGCCCCAGCCCTACTTGGGGCGACGCTGCTGGCCGCGCCACCTGCGCTGCCAGCCCTGCTTTGTGTAGCGCTGTTGGTTACGCTGTCTGCGCTGTCAGCCATGCTGCTGCTGCTGCTGCTGCTGCTACATTCCCACAGGACCCCCGCATTCTTCAGGCCATGCTCAGCCATGTCCGGCACCTTGGCTATGCTCTTGGGGGCAGCAAAGGCACTGGGGGGCGCAATGACTAGGGCTGCGCCCTTGGATGCTGGTGCCCTGAGGCCAATTAGCTGCTGCTGATGCTGCAGCTGTTGCTGCTGCTGTCCTTGCTGCTGCTGCTGGCTGTGCGGCTGTTGTTGCTGCCGTCCTTGCTGCTGTTGCTGCTGCTGCTGCTGCTGCTGCACCACATCAAGGGTGGCAGAGGGCAGCAGAACCAGCCCTTGGCAGGGGAAGGGCAGCATCTGCCTTGCTTCTATCACAGCTTGTGTCTCTTGCTCAGGCACCCCATCCAAGCCTGCACACATCACAGAAAGGTGACGTGGGGTGCACAACTGTTGGCATGGAGCTCACTTTGTGTGGGATGCATGCAGCATATTGCTGCTTGATGCTGCAGACAGCTGTCTGTCTCTCAGGCCGCTTGCTGACGCAACCCTCCCAAGTCTACCCAGAGTAAAAGAAAGAAAAGACCTCCATATGCCTTCGCCTATTGCTCAATATTTCTTCTAGACCTACGCAGAACCTGGAGAGACTATTACTGTTCCATCTATCTGGGCCGTCCAGACGCTGCGGCAAAGAAATGCCAGTGGTTAATTGGTGGAGCCAACTGCAGCCAAGAGCTTTGAAACCTTCCATTCAGAGTCTGAGAGCCTACAGGCAACACATCATGCTTCAATTCAAGAACGTATAAAAAGTGTGACATGATGTGGGGACACTATGACATGATGTAGGTCAGCATGGCGTTGAGACCACCTGATATGATGCCAACCGCCCCCTACCCCCTTACACTCACATGCCCACGCACACACATCGATACACGCGCACCCACACACCCACACCCACACCCACAAACGCACACCCACCCACCCACACACGTGCGCACACACACGCATAATAGAGCACACCCACACCCACACCCACACCCACACCCACGCACATGGACAACCAGCACACCTGTGTGTAGCATTGCCTGCTGCGTGGCAAGCATCCCCAAGGGCTGGTAGCCTAGGTGCTGCAGCACCACACACAACTCGGCACGAGCGCTTGCAAGGCCTAAACCAGCCTTGGAGGAGACAGAGGGTACTGCCTCTGATGCACCAGCTTTGGTCAAGACCGAGGGTGCCACCTCAGTTATTACAGAGGAGTCACTGCGGTTCCACTCCCCATAGCCGGGTGCAGCTGCCATGGTCACCCTGCCTTCACCACAACCTACTTGGCTGCTGCTTTCCACGCTGCTGTCAGTCTCAACACCAATTGTGCTGGTGCTACTTGGCGCGCGCATGTTCTGGCCTGAGCCTGAGCTGCTGCTGCTGCTGCTGCTGCTCAAACCACGAGCAATGGCAGCGCTTCCGCTGCTACCGCTTCTCGCACCACCTGTGTTGACGGTGCCACTGCTACTGCTACCTGGGTTATGGCTCTCAGCGCTGCCGCTACCTGGGTCGTGGCTCTCAGCGGTGCTGCCACCTGGTTTGTGGCTCTCAGCGGTGCTGCCACCTGGTTTGTGGCTCTCAGCGCTGCTGCCCCTCCCCTTGCTGCTGCTTACAGACGTGACCCTACACAGAGCCGGGCTTGAGAGCACGGTGTGCGCGACAGCCACACACACATCAAGCCTGGGGCTGAACAACAGCAGCTGCAGCGCCTGCACGGCTGTGGTTGACACTGCAGAGGCTGGAGGAAGCTGGTCAAGGGGCAGGCTGGCCACTTGGCTCAGCAAGGCCTGCAGCAGCAGGAAAGCTGGCTCCTTGTGCGCTGCAACACTGCTGCCGCTGCTCCTACCGGAGCTACTGCTGCTGATGTGCACGCTGTTTGTGCGCCTGCTGCTTGGAAGAGTGGGGCTGCTGCTGCTGCCGTTGCTGGCGCCCATGCTGCTTGGGGCAGTGGGGCTGCTTCTTGTGATGTGCTGCTGCACTGAGGGAGACAGCATAATGTGCTGCTGCACTGCCAGGCCCCACAGCACCAAAACAGCTTCAGCATGCAGGCGGGTGCAACGGGTGCTGACGAGGTGTGAGGGGGCTTGGGCCCGAGCAAAGTGGTGGATGAGCTCACGCACCGGTGGGCGCCACTGCGAGAGAGGTGTGCAGAGTGGTGAGGAAGCTTAAGACAGGTGATGTGTGTGTATGTGTGTGTGTGTGTGTGTGTGTGTGTGTGTGTTTGCAGGTGGACGCAGTGCTCAACAGAGCGCCAAAAGCAAAGAAGGAAGCAAGAGCCAGCTGCTGAGTGTGAGCTTGCACGCAGGTGGGAGTTGCTGCATAAAGCGTGCAAATTGGTGCAAACCAGAGGTGCGCTTAATTACATAGCCTAATGATCGCCTGAAGTAAAGCAGGGCCTGTACAAGTGGGGAGCAGCAGGGCAGACGAGGGCAGTTGCCACAGTGGTGTTAGAGTGACCGCAACAGGTGCTTGACACAGGCAGCAAGTAGGCCACAGCAGCTCTAATCTCCTTCAACTTCGCCTCAGAGCTTGCCTCAACTTGCCTGCAAGTGCCTCAATGTGCCTCAAAACCTACCTTTAAGTGCCTGCAAGTGCCTCATAACTTGCCCACAGCTGCCTCAACGTGCCTCAATACTCGGCTCAAAATTTTGCTCTGCTTGCTTCTAGGCTTGCTTTAACTGGCCTTAAAACTTGCTTCAGCGTGACTCAACACAAAGCTTGTCTCAGAAATTGTCTATAAAATTGCTCTAAACGCGCCTGAAAACAGTGCCACAATGTTTGCCTCAGAACTTGCCTGAAAGCGCCTGAAAACGTGCCTCAAATTTTGTTTTTAATCTTGCCTCAGTTCACTTTCAACTATGCCTCAACATTGCCTCAAGATCTGTTGCAAACTGTTTCAGAAACCTCCTCTATTTGCCTCAAAGCATGCTTCACATTAGCCTCAAATGAGCCCCACATTTCTGAACATTTTTTGTAAAATTTCTGAACATTCTTAACACCTCCTGACCTGCATGAGTATGCCAGGCCCAAAGTACCCCACTTCCCACATCAACTGCGCACGCTCTGAGGCGCACAGAACCACTTCCTGGACAACACTTCCTGACCTGCATGAGTATGCCAGCTCCCAGATACCCCACCGCCCACATCAGCTGCGCAAGCTCTGTCGCACGCAAGCCGCCACCTTGTCTGCTGCTGTTGGTGCTGCTGCTAGCTGCCAGAGCTTGGCTGCTACTTGCACCGGTACCCTGAACGCCCCGCAAGCTATGCAACCCCCAGCTCCTTCTGCTGCTGCTGCTGAAACCACCATTAGAATTGGCGCCGCTTCTCCCAGTGCTAGTGGGCCTTGCGACGCTTCGTGGAGGTGTGCCCTGCATGCCATTGCCACTGATGGCCTCCTCCCCATCTTCCAGGCCAATGTCGCCTCCAGCAGCACTGTTGGCTGGAGCTTTAATGCCTGTAGTGCTACTGCTTTCAGCGCTGCTGCTGTCGCCAGGGGCCACAGTGTGTGCAGGGGCACTTGGAATTGGGGTCACTGGCGGGGCCACAGTGTGTGCAGGGACACTTGGTCTTGTGATGTACGGCAGGGGCACAGCGCTTGCAGGTCTGCTTGGATTTGGGATCACTGGCAGGGGCACAGTGTGTGCAGGGACACTTGGTCCTGTGGTGTGCGGCAGGGGCACAGTGTGTGCAGGGGCACTTGGAACTGGGGTCACTGGCTGGGCCACAGTGTGCGCAGGGGCACTTGGCTTTGGGATCACTGGCAGGGCCACAGCGTGTGCATGGACACTTGGTCTTGTGGTGTACGGCAGGGGCACAGCGCTTGCAGGTCCACTTGGCTTTGGGATCATTGGCAGGGGCACAGTGTGTGCAGGGGCACTCGGCTGCATGGTGTGCGGCAGGGGCAGCCCTGTGCGCGGTTGGAGCTGCGCATGCAGGGCAGCTGTCACATCTTCCATCAGGCCCTCATCGTAGTGCCGCACCCTGGCGCACGCAACCAGGAGCTGCACCAGCTGACCTGCGAGAGGCGCAAAATGATGCATCTTTTAAGGAAGATAGCTATTGGACCCTGCGTGGGGTGGGCAGCTGTCACAATAATTAAAATCCCTCATCATCATTTGCCCAAAAGCACCAGTGCGCGCGTGCTTGTGTGTGTGTGTGTGTGTGTGTGTGTGTGTGTG
>QAXF01006258.1:23131-41333 GCA_004335645.1 Dunaliella sp. WIN1
CACACACACACACACGCGCGCGCGCGCGCGCGCACACACACACACACACACACACACACACATGCACACGCGCCAACACGCACACGCAGGGCGCATCACCTCACAACGCACCTGACTGAGAGGCTGGCGCGCATGCCTGTGGAGCTTGTCGTGGACGTCACTCGCATTGAGGGCACACTCATGCTATGGATCGCGCCACCTCCTAGCGACAGGTTCGCCTGCATTTTTGTTGCTACACTCTTGATCCTCTTGGTACCCTTCACCTTCTCCCCTGTTTGCCTCCTTGCTGTAAAAAGGCTGCATTTGCTTGTATCAGTCTGGAAGCCACATCAATTGTGTCTGCCATATCTCCACATTCTAGAAAGTCCTTTCCATGATCTGTGGATGCAACACGCTCCATCTGGCTTGTGCAGGGAGTAGTGCATGCCTCAGCATTCGTGGCCCAATGGCTGCAATTTACAGGCACAGGTCGCCATCGGCCATCAGCCATCTGCCATCAGCCATCTGCCATCCACACACCCCAAAATCACCCATCCGCTTGGTGGTGCTTGCTTGGACTTGCTTCTGTTTGTCCAACACTGGGCAGCTTCCAACACCAAATCTTATCGTGCTGCTAATTACTGTCAGGGGCATGAGCAGGGTTTACACCCCCTGGAAGCGCTCACAAGCTGTGAAGTAGCACTACTTCAAGCAAAGTGCGAGAAGCACACAGCCACTGCCTGCAAGCCCTACACAGGCTGCGGTAAGCTCTCTTGGCCCCCCTTCAGATCAATTTGTTGGCAAATTTCATGCAAATAGTGGTATGCCCTCCTGCCCCCCCCTAAGATCAACTTGTTGCCACTAATCGCACAGGTTATGGTACGCATTCCTGGCCCCCCCAAAGGTGGACTTGTCCGCACGCCCTGTGCTTGGGGGCCGTGTGCTGCGCTATGGGGGCCTGCTTAATCGCGTGTCTGCCATCCTGCGCAACAAGCTTCTGAAGGCTGTGCACAAGCAACTGGTGAGGGCTTGTATGAATTTAGGAGTTTAGTTGGGCTATTTGATGCCAATAGGTCCGCCTTGCGGCTGTCTTCAAGTTATGCCGATGTGTCTGCCTTTTGGTTGTTAACAGACAAAGCCACTTTGTCTGTCATCTATTTTTTCTAAATTTTTGCTAGAATCTGGTAGCTTTTGCCCTGAGGCAGCCTAGTTGTGTAGACGAGTTAGGAGTACAATACATGCTCTTGCCAGAGCAAAAGCACGATGCAATTCTTCTAGCTCCTGACCGTCAGATTAAGTCAAGGTATTTTACAGAATGCTCTTCATGGATGCTGAACGTGCCAGCCTGATGATGCTGCTAGTACCTTGGTTGATGTTGCACAGATGCAAGCAGCCATACAAAACTGGCAACTGTTTTTGTTGGTGCATTGCAACAAAAACCTCACTCTGCATAGCTTGTACTACCGTTCTTGCCACCTTGCACAATGCCCTCCCAGAAGTTGCCCCAAGAGGACTCTACACCTTTTGGGGAGCTGCAGTCCTGGTCGCTCGTCCCTCCTCTATGATCCATTGTCAATGCTTCCGCCTTTGCTGAGTGGTATGCAGCCAAATTGTACACCTCAGCAGCTGCTGCCTGAAAGGATTGGGAGATAACAAGTATCACCAGACCTGAAGCTTAGCCGCTTATCATAGTCTTCGTTGTGTTGCTGTTGCCTTGGGGCTCCATGATCTGTGACGCTCACTCTTCTGGTTGCACAGGTGTACCCTGCATGTGGGGATGTTCGCTTGAGCATGTTTGCTCCAGCAGAACCTCCTACAAAGCAAGCACCACAGCAGCAGCAGAAGCAGCAGCAAGAGGCCAGGGACTCAACCTTTGCCCAGCAGCAGCAGCAGCAGCAGCAGCAGCAGCAGCCTTTTTTTAATGGAAGACCAGCGGACCAGCTTCCCACCAGCTTTTCCCACTCTGCCCCTCCTGTATGCCACCAAGGGATGCCACGCTCCCTGTCCAGCAAGACACTTGCAGGAGGGGGTGGGGCGCACTCAGCAACAGCAACTGACACACGCCTTAGTGACAGCAGCAGGCATGTGCACAGCCTGTTGCTAGAAGCGGGGGAGCGCATAGAATCCCCGCGCAGCCGATTTGTGAGCGGCAGCCATCCTGCAGCCCCCCCACCCCTCCCTCCTCTCCCCCCCTCTCACCAAAGCAGAGGTGTGTCTGTAGGGTTCAAGCTAAACTTTCGAGGCCTGCGCCCACCCCAGATCCAGCACTCCGTGTTGCCCTACACCCCTGATGCCCAGCACCCTTCCCCTTCAAGGTCCCACAGCAACTCTTCATTGAACGCCTTCACGGTGCCTCCTTCCCCAGCCAGTGGCTCCAGTGCTCCAGGCAATGTGCACGGGGAAGGCAGAAGGGGAATCGGGATTGTGCATGCGCTCGGGCGGACAGCTGGCGGCATATCGAGGGGTGTGCAGTGGATTGTTGCTCACAGGCTGCACCACAACCAGCCTCACAACACCCACAGCCAGCAGCCAGCCACTCCCCTGCAAGGACTTCACGCTGCAGCAAGCGCGAGTGCACCCCCATCCATACGGGGCAGCATAGACCAGCCTCCCAGCCTCCCTTGTGCAGGGTCCACCTCGCAAAGCAAGGCCCTGCACGCCCAGCTTGCCGACGCTGCAGCCATCGCCTCACACCATACTGAACTCATGCAGCCCACAGTCATACCTCTGCCAGCAGGCTCGCTGGCTTCCATACGCTCCTCATCTCCATCGCCGCCATCCAACGTCCCTCTGCTGCCGGGCAGCGTTGCAGAAGCAGGGCTACAAGATGCGCAGCAGCTGCTGGAGCCGCACCACGCCTCTGAGCAACAGGCCACGCAAGAGGGCAACAGCGTGGGGGTGCAGGATGAGGGGGACATGCTGCCCCACTGGCCTGCCAGCTTAAGTGAGCAGATGGAGCCAGCGCAGCACTGCGAGATCTATGGCAACTCTGATAGCGGAGAAGATGATGATGGTGGTGGTGATGGAGGCGCTGATGAAGGTGGAAATGAGGGTGGTGGTGGGGCGAAGCTTGTTGGTGGTGATGAAGGTCGTAATGATGGGAGTGAGCGTGTCCTGTAGGATTATACTAAGTAGTGCGAAGCGGTGGCAAACTTATTTCATGCATTGCTTGGACAGCGCTGCGTATGAAGCATAAACAGTAGTCTGAGAACTGAGCAGCTGTAATATCCGTGTTAGTAATGAGGCTAGGTACAGGGTTTACAGGGGGGGTTTCAGGATGTACAGGATGAGAAACCAGTCATGAAGGTTGACTGCCAGGCTAATGAAGCTAGTACAGGGTTTACAGGATTACAGGGAGAAGGCCTTTGGTCCAGAATTGCGACTGCTAGCCTGCTCAGAAAAAGTAGATCATAGAGGAAATTGGGAAGGTACATAACTGTTCATACATCAGGAGCTCATTGGCTCAATGGTATTAGGGACACCTTTACATGTCAAAGATTTCTGCAGGATTGCAACATGCATCACAGGCAGGCCTTTACATTTGTAATGCTGCCCTGTGATAAAGTATCAACTCTCATCCTTATTATTGATTGGTTCTTATTCTTACTATTACTACTATTACCGAGGAGGTAGTACCAAGGATTACTTTTTCCGGTGCTAATGCAAATTATATGCAGGGTTGTTTTTCATAAGCAGGCTGTATCATTACCTTCAGAGCTACTTTTCATACATTTTATGGCATGTTGCTACTTCAGCATTCTATTTGCTCCAGCGCAAGCAACAGAATGCTGAATTTTCGTAGTTAGAGCATCTGACGCGGATGCAGTTGTACAACAAATTACATGTAATGCTGCATAGGTGAGGTTGAGCTAACAGGTTACAGGTTACAGGAATAAGGCCTTCAGTCAAGAAGTTTGACTGCTAGCCTGCTCATAAAGAACTCAGAGGGGGGCAACTGAGCAAAAGCCCGGAAATGTTCCTTTCTTTGATCGCATCATGTTTATATATTCTCATAAGGTGGGCGGAAAAGGTTTGAGGTCAAACGGATGTCTGGGTGCTCTGGGGTGGAAATCGGCCTCGTTTTTGGCATAGACCAACCCAATTTGCGCTCACCAGGGCCCAGCCACGGGTCAAGAACCATTAAAAATGCTATCAGGATATTTATTATTTAATATAAAGGGATCGTAGTTGTATAAATGCTGGTTTTGAGGGGGTCGTTTTTGGGCCATTTTGGTTGATCTGATCTGAGGGAAATGGCTGAAATTCCACATCTGACCAACCATTGGATCATTCCACTCCATTTCNTTTGCAATGATATTTATTTGGTGTATGGTGTATGGTATCTAACCCCAAACCACCAAAGTCACCCAATTTGGGCCAGTGGGTGATCTGGGGTGGATATCTGGCTGTGAAAATTAGGGTTCACGCCGCGGCCAATTTGGCATGGTCTCCGTGACGGCTACTTCCGAGCTCAGGTGCTTTGGAGGCGCAGGGCTACATGTGGACGCTGAGCTTAAAAGTAGCCCGTCACGGAGACCATACCCTGGCATCATGTGAAAAGCATACCCATTTTGGGCCTCAGATAGCCCCATCTGGAAAAATATAAGCTGTCCAATGGTATGCTCAGGTCAGGAAACGGTGCGGTGCACCACGTGGCTACAAAGTTATGCCTTGGAAACCTTACTGGGCCACTTTTTGCCTAGGAATGGGAGGGTGGCTTTTGGGTTGCTAACCTCTTTCCTGCATGATAGATGGTGCAATTAAACCTCTTTTTTGCATGACGAATTCATGTATAATGCAGGGGAAAGTGAAGTACTATCAATCGACACAAAAAAATGTATGGGCGGCAAAATTGAACGATTGACTGTTTGCGGTAGTATAAAAGAAGATACCTAAACTACAGCGAAATGAAATTAAGTTGAGCTGTTCAGGTACCCACCACGATGTTCGAGGCTCCGAGAGGTTCTTGGGGAAGCGTTCGACCCAACAAGAATATTTTTCGAAATATATAGCATTTTCGCCTAGTTAAGTGCTCATTAAGCTTCCTCCTTCCGTAATCCCTTTTCTCCTCAGAAAGCCTGCCACATCATGAGGGCCACCTCTCTTTCACCCCTCCACTCGTGGCAAAGATGCATGCCTCCCCGCCCGATCAAGGTTGCCACCAGTGAGTTTAGTCCTATTTGGATCCATTGATGTCTGCATCTGTAGAGGGAAGTGCGAGGCAAGCTAAACCTATACGGTCACAGATGCAGACATGTGCTTGCTAATGAGGCCCTAAGCATTCAGTGCGGGCCTATTTGCGCTGTCGTCTATACGTGCTGTTTAATCATTTTGAAACCCAATGGCAGTGTGTCGTTGATGCCCGTGCTTAAGCTCACCAGCAGGCTGTACTGTGAGCTCAGCAAGGGGACTCTTCACTTGTTCCCTCTCTTTACTTGTTCCCAGGCCAGAGCCAGGCCAGAACCAAGGAGGGGGTGACTTCTACCTCACTCACCACAGATCCAGGCTACACCAGGTTCAACAGGCGCCTGCTTGAGTTGGGCGACAAGCTTACAATGGCAGCCTGTGACACCCTCATCGACTGGCCTACTATAGGTCCGTCTTCCCTGCACATGATGTATGCCTGATTAGCTGCGTTGGTGCTGCTTACTCTTTTTGGCATCACTCCCTGTTATGGTCTCAACTGCTCCTAGACCCATGTGCTCCTTGGTAGCTCACATCCCAAGCTGTAATCTGTGACACATCAACACTCTAGCTTGCATGTTTTGCAGTGTTCTGCGGGGACCAATCAAGTGGCAAATCAAGTGTAATCCAGCGGATAGCCAAGGTCAACTTGCCACGCACAGATGGCACGTGCACAAGGTCGGTCCCTGTCTTGAGTCAGTATGCCTCGAACAGGAAAACCTTCCTTACAGTGTGCAATGTATGTATGGAGCCTTGACACCGATGGCTACCCTTGTAGAAGGTTATGTCAACCTCTGCTGCTCGGACAATCACATAAGGGCAAGCAAGTTTCCAACACTCATATGAACTGTTAAATTAAAAAAACACACAGGTGTCCCATGGAACTGCGCTTGAAGTGTGGCAGCAAGGGAGAGCCCTGGTCCTGTACGATTAAAATCAGGTATGCCTTTTCTGTGTTTTTGTGTGGCCTTGGTAGAGCAAAAGCAGGTTTGGTCCTCAGCGGTACTGGCTATTCCCATGTCCATGCTGTGTTAGAGCTTGTGTGCATGCTCTGATTTGGGAAACCTGGAACAGGGAACGTGCTCCCAGACCTACACCTGATTCATGTGCAATATCTCAGCTGTATCTTGCTTCCTGAACTCCTGCGCCTCCTTCCCCCCTTGCTTTCTGGTGTCTCTTAGCTGCAGCAGTGAACTGGTAGAGTTTTGCAGTTTCAGTTACTCGTGTGTCTTTTTGTCTTTCCATCATTTAGGTCTAGCTGTCCGGCAGCTTTTGTCTTTTTCGTGCCCTTGCTTTGATTCGAGTTTTTGCTGTCATCATGGCTCTTCCTTTGCCCCTTGCCAGTTTATCAGTCCGTAACAAAGTCGCTACTTTGGCTGGGCCTTTAACTATCGTGTGTAACAACATCAAATCAAATCTGTAAGCAACTTGCATGTGCAAGAACCTTGCGCTCCATTAAGGAACTGCTGCACTTGCTGCACCAAGATCACAGCAAAGACACCAGCAAACAAACCAAACTGGTGGATGCAGGCGTGCATTCGATGACGATGGTCTCCCTGTTGCCGTCCAGGAGAAGCAGCACAGCTTTATCACCAACAAAGAAGATGTTGAGGCCAAGGTTGCTGAGGCTCAAAGAGCAGTTCTCACACCAGGTATACAAGTAGATGCACCAGCCTCTCACACCAGGTATACAAGTAGATGCACCAGCCTCTCACACTGCCTCAGAGAAGATTGAGAGTGTGCTGCCAAAGCATATTCGGCTGTCTTGCTTGGATATATCCATCTCTGTGTGGACTGGTATGCTTTGCTCAACTGTGCCACGATATTCAGCCCGCACATTGTGCCTCCAGGCAAAGCTGATGCCAATGGCAACCCCAAGAAGCCCCTGGAGTTTTCTAAAAACACAGTAAGTCAGCTTTGCTTAGGTTGGGAGCAGGCGCTTGATATGCAGTACTAAGTACTGCATTGATAGTAGCACTGCATGAACTGCGCTGCGTCACAAGCTGCTATGGGCTGCTCCTTTAAACATATTAATCCACAGCAACCATCCCTGTAATAACCCCGTCTGCCTGGACAGTACATCAAAGGCCCCAATCAGTCACGAAAACCTCACAGGTTGTTCTGGAGCTGCTTGGGGAGAATGTGAACCTGACACTGGTGGACTTGCCCGGCATTATTAAGAGCTCCAACCCTGATGGCGTCATTCAGGCTGTTAGGGACATGACAACAGATTACATCAGGTAAGGTTTGCTCTACCCCTACACCACCATAGTGGATCAGCACCCTGCTACAGAACAGCTCGCTCACTTTGTTAACTTCCTCACCTGCTCTTTCCAGCAAGCCAAACAACATCATTGTGGCAGCCATAACTTGCAAGAGTGACCTTCAAAACCAGGTAAAGATGGGTAGGTACACAGACAATTATTACGTTGAAGGGGTACATATGTTGGTGAGCTGGGATGCAGAGAACAAGTGAGCGTTCTTATGAACTAATGGGAAGGAGTCATGCACGCTTCATGGTGCAATCCCCCTGCTGTTGACTACATGAGATAGCTTAAGAAACTCATGTTCTGCATATTACTCATGTTGCAATGCTTCTCTTAGCAATTGCATTTAAGTTGCTGATCTGATGACCAAATATTTCCGGCATTCAGAGTGCTTGCATGACCTGTTATAACCACACCAGCCCTGCCTAGTCCCTTCCCTTGGCTGCAGGAAGCCCACCAAATGGCACTGAATGCACCAAATGGCAACAAGCGCACTCTAGGTCTGCTCACCAAAGCTGACACGATTGAAGAACGATGCCACGAAGGATGGATGGACCTCATGCGCAACAAAGTCTTTCCTCTTGACTTGGTAAGTGCGGTGGACGCGTGACCGTGCTAAGTGCATTTCATAATGCAAGGTGCAAGATGCTTCTGAGAAAGCGCGCGCGCGCACACACACGCACACACACACACACACACACACACACACACATTCACGCATTTTTCTGGATGTGCCAGGGATTCTTCATGGTGCGCAACCCCACACAGAAGGAGATTGAAGATGGTCTCCAACCACAGGTATTAAGAACCTTGCGGCAGATGCCTTGTTAGCCTTCTAGCAACAATTGTTTTAATCTGGAGGTCTCAAACAGGTATCTGCCTTTTTTTGAAATAGTAGGTCTTGCTTGTGCAATGCACGCAATGATATACATGGACAGACAGGCATGCATGCATACGTACCATCATACTTCTGCAGTTCACTCGTACACAAGGGTTCCAAGCTCAAGAGTAGTGCCACCTCATGGCTATGTGCAATATGCCACTACGGCTGTCCGTCCAAGCTATTCTGTGTTTATGTCTCACATTCAAGATTCTGCAGTGTTGAACATGAACAAAGCGGACTGTAAGTATCTAGGCTTCTGATAAAATATCTTTATACATGCCAATTATTAGGTGATGCTACTTCTGCTCCCTCTGCTTCCATTAGTCATTCCTTTTTGTTTTTTGTGTCATCTTTAGAGCCTTTCGTCATCGTAATTATTGAAAAAAATTGTGTGTCATAACTTGCCATCCATGTAACATCACTGCATGCTTCAAGCTACCCATGCAACGTCTTTGCATACCCATAATACCTGCAGCAAGCGGACCAAGTGGAAGCTGATTTCTTCTCAACACACTCAGCACTGAAGCCCCTCTACCTTGACTCTGTGCTCCAAAACCACCTGGTGAGAACCTTGCTGTTACTCCTGCTGGACCTTATTGCTGCTGAGTCCTCCCTCGCCTTGAAGGCTTAGGAAACAAGGCTCAAGACTGCAAGCTTGATCTCACAAGCTTGACGCTCGAGCCTTCTACTGACACAGTAGAGTTCCTGCATGGATCATGGCTCAGAGTATGAATGCCTTACTATATGCCCATCATGCACACACATTACGAGAAGATCCTTAGTGCAAAGCGTTAATCCACCCCTGAACTCCCAGATTTTGAAAGCGTGCAGGCAAAGCATGATTCTGTGCTAAGCGCATTGCAGACAGTCTAAGGCTTCATGCCATCTGTTCAAATCGTGTAGTGACAGGAGCCTCTCACTGCTTGCAACTGCTTTGCTTTTCATTGCTTGTAACAGCTTGCTGCTTTTAACTGCAGGGCCTTGCATCACTTGTTACATCTATGAGCAACTTGCTGATCATGAAGATCAAACAAGAGCTTCCTGGAATGCAGGAAAAGGTGAGGTGGATGCTTTTACCCATGATCTAGGATGTAAAAGCTGGTGAATGCTATCACACACAAGCTATATGTCAATAGGATAGCTCTGATGACAAATTTGCACTATCTGGCACCGGTGTGCTGCTGCAGCCATCTCTCAGCTTTGTTACTGGGTGCTTGAGACAATTTTGCCCTGATCCACCATGCAGGTAGAAGACAAGCTGAAGTCTGTAGAAGCCCAGCTTCGTGCTTTGCCACCTGCCATTGATGGTTCCCAGCGTGCCAGGTTGCTTGAGGAGGCCATTCGCGGCTTGGCCCAGTCTGCTGACATTATGATGGTGGATGTACGTTCCTTTTCTGAAGTGGGTCAGCAGCTTCACCAAGACGTGTGGAGCTCCAGGACAGAGTTTGCAAGGTGAGGTTGAATTACGTTTAACCATTAAGGCTTGAGAGGAAGTGACCATCATTGACGCCTTAGTGGACGTTGCTTGGTGCCTGCAACAATGGGGCACAATGGCTGTGCCAAAGAGGCACAACTTTTCCTGCGAGCATCCGCACCCATTCAAACTGTCCTTGTTATTAAGCAGCTGCAATTATGGGCTATGGATGTGATGATGCCAAGCATGCACGGCAAATTGGCTCAAAAATGGCCTAATTTAATTGTGGTAATGCCTTGCCTTGGTCGGTTATGCTGCAAGTCGTGAGGTCATATATCATTCAGCCTATACACATGCAGATCAGACTCAGCTTGGTGCACTGTCTGAACTTATAACAGCAAGATTACAGCCATCGGATCCTTCTTTAACACTGCACCGCAATGGGCAGATGAGTTTTGCATCCAGGGAACATAACATTGTTGTTGCCAAACCAACCTCTCCATCTTCCTTTGTTATTGAAGATGCGTTAGCGCATTCAGGGCGCCAACCAGAAGGGCTGAAGTAAGTTAATGCTCACATGAGAAATTTCCTTGAATAAATTCCAGCTTGCTTCATGTTATTGCACTTCTAACGTTGTCTCAATGTGATCACATCATGTGTGTGCAGGGAACTTTCTGCTACACGCCCAGTTTATAAGATAGATGGGGGCGTATTTTCCTATGCAGAGCCCCATGATTCCACAAAACCATCTTTCAAGCCTGTGACTTTAGAGCCAGTTCAAGGTAAATTGGCTTGCACGATGAGCACATGTTTCATTGCTGTGTATGTTGTCCTGCAACCATCTAGTTGTTGGCTCACGGTGAAGAAGCAAACTGTTTGTGCCTAGTGGGGTGCCTCTTTCCTTAAATTGCCGAGTAAATTTGTCATGGACGTCCAGGATTCCAGCTCACTATTGGCTTTGCAAACGCTACTGCAGATGTTGTCCGTAAGTCCCGCACCAATGAGATGATTACTGAGGTCCCATACCCTGCCAAGGTGAGTCACGCCAGGTCTAAGGTCTACACAAAGGTCTGAGCCAAAGGTGTTTTGCTAAGCACTGATTTGCCTGACTTGAAGCACGATCCTGCTTAGATTGGTATAGAGTGATTTGGGTTGATTAAGGAAACTTGGCCCATACAGTGCAGTATGCTCAAATTAAGCAACTTGTAATGGTTAAAGCTGCCTTGATAGCTTACAACCCTTCTGCTTATGCTGGGTCAAACAGTTGACGAGTCAATTGTAAGCCTTGCAGCGAGGGATTTGTATGTAATGCTAGCAGCTTACCTGACCTTTGGCTTGAATTTCAGGCTCTAACAGAGGGAGCTCAGCAATTTTTCGCCGACCCATCTCTTTTGCCTGATTGAGGGAGTGCGGTCCACCGCTTGATAGTGTCTGAACACCTCGACACTTAAAGGTTTGCAGAGGGTTCTGCATAACTGCAGCTTGTGAAGGCACATAGCACCTTCACCCAAAGAATACTGTTATCTTCTGTAGTAACAAGTTATCTGTATGGTGGAGGTTGTGCATGAAAGCACCTACCAACCAACATTGCTACATTTCATTAATAAAATGATCAAAAATATTCTTCACTGTCCAAGTTCAACCTTGACTAGAGCCCAACATTTGCGGCTTGCAGGTTGCAGCAGTTGCACATTTCACGTCAACCTGGGAAGATTTGGCCCACGAGTTCCTTAATGATGTGGCTGATGTGTATGAAGGATCTTTGATGGACTTTGTTGAGGCAAGGGACCTATTCCGAGACTGCCCAGATTTGGGGGCAGCAGTGAGGTGGGGGCTATGAATGCATCAGTAAGGGTCATTGCAAGGCTGATGCATCATGCACTTTGTAGCACTAGTAATGACTCCGTTACGCAAGGATATCTTCAGAGACTGCTCATCTAATGAGGCAGCTGTAAGATCTATGATAAGCAGTTGGACAGGGGAGAGATGTAGTGATATGGAATAGATAGGTCCTTTTACACTCTCCCTTAGCCTTTGGTTGTGAGTCAGGAGTGTGTCAGGTAATCAGAGACTTACCACCTGTGCCTCTAAGGAAGCACCACTGCTGCTGGTGGCTGCTGTGGGCTCTTGAATTTGCATCTGCGCTTAGCCTTGGGAGCTTCATCAACCTTTGGCATACCCCATTGGGCGCCCTATGTGCAAATTGCTTTTGTCATGGACCAAAAAGCCACACCTTGCACCAGTACCAATTTAAAAGACGGAACACCTGAGATAAGTTCCAGTTATGGCAATTTTGGAGTATACATCACAGTATATTAGAGCAATCAGGGGGCTTTAACACTTGGTTTACAGAGAATTGCGTTGAAAGTCAGTAATGGACACCTGTGCATACTGTGCCAAACTTTTGCAGTATCTTCGTGTGTTGCCTGCAGGGAGGGCATACAAACACTGGAAGAAGTCAAAGGTCCTCACATAGCTTTGCTCAATTGATCAGTCACAGATGGCTATCAATGATATGTAATTGCTCATATGCTTCATAATCACGCACTTTAAGTATGCTGTCTGCAGGGAGGGCCTGCAAGAATTGGTAGAAAACAAGGCTGCCAATGCGCGGAACCGCATCGGAGAGATACTACAAATGGAGCTGTCAGGCGGCCCTTTCACCATACTTGATGACTATTTTGCTTACTGGTAGGTCACTTAGGCGCATTGCATCTCTACAGGGTGCCCTCTCTAAGGCAAGTGCTTTCAGGAATAAAGAGAGCGGTAAGCACATGAAGCATTAGTTATCTTCAATAAGGAAGTATGAGTGTGCTTTAAGCTAAGACTACCCTTTCAAAGTCGATTGCCGGATTCACTGTTGACTTCATGCCAGGTCAAGCTGCAGTGTTGTACTAAGGGTTTCCATTTTTCCTTCTGTCTTGCTGAAGGCAACCTTGCGCTGATTTACTACTCAAGCTGTTTATGCCAGAACTCTGCAGTGTGTTATCCATGCTCATCTTGCTTCCCCACCTTCAACTTCCTTGTTAACAGCAAAGCTCAGGCGCAGGAGTGTTTCCCATCCAAGGACCCATTGGCTCAGGATGTAATGAGTTTTGCCTCTGCATTTCACACGGTGAGTAAGCAGCAGGGTGCAAGTATGTGGTGTGTTAGGACAACCTCTTGGTCTGTGCCTTTGCGGTTACGCAGCAAGGAATGGTTCCTGCACAAAGAAGGTTGCACTGTTTCCTATGTCACAAGTGCAGGCTGTATCATCACAGTCCTGCTGGGAAAGTTTCATTGCCAGAATGCAAGGGCACAACCGCTTGGCTGTGGCTCACAATTAACATGGACAAATCAAGCTGATCATTGCCTGTCACCATATTATTTCAAGCTCAAACAGTTGTTGTGCGCACAGGTGGCATCAAAGCGCTTTATTGAGTCAGTGTCAATGACAGTACAAAGCCTCTTCTTGCAAGCTGCAGCCAAAGATGTTGAGAGCCATCTGCACAGGTAAGGCAGAGGCCTATTATGCGTGCCACAGCCAAGGGTCGTAAGGGCCACCTTCACGGGCAAGGTGGAGACAGTGTGTGCATAGTTTAAAAGTCAAAGCTAGTAGGATCAAGCAAGCCTTGCAATTGTTTGGGGTCTATGGTCTATGGTTATCAGGCCACTTGAGCCTCTTGTCTAGAAAATCTGGTGGAGTGTTGCATGAAGTATGGACATTCTCAATTTGTTTAAACAAGTTTTTTTCAAGGCATTGCTTTGTCAAGGCATCCATAAAGTCATATTGGTATCCCTTACCATGCCTGATTTGATTTTATCCGTCATTGTAACAAAAGATAGTTGAAAGGCCCAGCCAAAGTGGCAACTGTGTATTTGACCAAAAGTATGGCAAGCGGCACAGGAAGAGCCAAGAAGACAGCAACTGCTAAAAAAAAACAAAGGGCATGAGAAAGACATGATAAGCTGCCGGACGGCTAGACCTCATTGATGGATAGATGTGGAGTTACAAAGAACTGAGGCAACAGAGGTCCACTGCTGCACAGAACTAGAGAAGCGCCAGAAGGCACACCACAAGCAGAAGGCCGTACAACAAAACCACACACAGAGGAAGGTCATAAAAGCGGCATGCACCTAGCCTGAGGAAGGCAACAATGGGGAACCAAACAAGATAATTGACACAGACACAAGGAAGGCACGGGGGAAAGAGACAAGGAGACTTAGAAAAAGTCTCACACAGACAAATCCACCGCATATCATTTCTATTGCTCATAAAGCCCCTGGTATCATGTCTGAATTATGACCAGAGAGCAGGTCAAGTTCTGTAGACAACGTCACCAATGTATCCTTTCAGCTAGGCATCAATAAGATAATGGCCAAGAGATTTGTAAGGGCTCAGTACAGGGCCACTCAGCGTAGTGTACCCATTCTAGGCCTCTCAATTAAGTTCACCTTCCATATTCTAGCACACACTCACCCACACAACTTGCACTAACTGCTTCTGTACTGTAATGATGCAGTCTCTTCTGGAGTATTGCCAATCAAGATAGAGGGGATGGAGCAACTAACAGGTCTGTGCATGAGCATCTTACCGTGCACGTGCACGCGCGCACATGCGCGTGTGTGGGTGTGGGTGTGGGTGTGGGTTTGGGTGTGTGCGTGCGTGTGTGCGTCCATGCGTGCGTGCGGGTGTGTGCTTTGACTTATTATTGCCTCTTCAGTTAGTTACAAAGCGGGAAGCATGCTGCAGTTGATGGGCCTTGCTGTTGTGTATTCTGGCCTTTTTCCTTCAGTTGCTTAATAATTGCCTCTGTTTCAACACTTGCAGTGACTCCAAGGTGGAAGGTCCAAGCGTTCGCTGGCAGGTAGTGACACTCCTTGCAATTTCATATTGTTTCCAGCCTCCCAAATTCCATGAAGCATTCTTCTCTTGTGCATTATATTAAGGCTGTTTGTCTTGTGTGCTTGGAGAGGGAATTGCATGTATGGCCTGCTTCTCCATAATGATGCTTTTGCAGCTCTGATTGCAGTTACGAGGTGAAAAGCGTTTGCCCTACGCTGACTTACGAGTGGTTGTAACACCTAGCGCATCCTGCAAATCCCAAGATTGCATCTCCCCTATTCATCCCTTTGAGGGTGCTATTTCCTTTTACTGTGCATCTGCCAAATTTTTTTCTGTTCACGTGTGCAGGAGAGCAACAACGTGCTGAGCATGGTTGAGTATGCTCCACACATAGAGCAAGTCCGCAGATCTCTGGAGGCCCAGCGTGATAGCTTGAAGTATGTCAAGCGTGAGCTCCGTAAGACCATGTTAGTATAAGCTACTATTTTTAAAGTTGGGGGTAAGGGGATGACCAGCTTGTTGCATTTATCTTGTTTGGAACCATTACAAGGTTTAACGAGCTAAGATGACAGACCAATTCGTTTTACTTGAGTTTGTTAGATGTGAGGTAGGTAGGTGTGTGTGTACGTGAGTGTACGTGTGTGTGTGTGTGTGTGTGTGTGTGTGTGTGTGAGGGTGAGTGAGTGTGGATGGCAGGTTGAAGTGCACAGTGGTGACAACGTGCAAGAATTATGACTGCTAGCTGATAGGAGCATTGTACCAATGGGGCTATATGTGTGACACTGACCAATAGTACTGCTTCACTGGAATAAGTTTATTAGCCTGTACAATAAAACAATCCTTGCCAAAATCATCCAGTGTTAAAGCAGTTACCTACCAGTGTTAAGCACCGGCTCATATCATTTTCGTGCATAATGTTGCTGAAGCCTGTTGTACGTGCATCATGCAAGCTGTAGGTCAACTAGAACAAGCTCCGCCTCCCTACCCTCTTCTAAAGATGCCTTGGTGCAAAGCACATGATGAGGTCTTATCTTTGCTTGATAATCCGTGGGGACATGCTCATCCCATGTGGTATGCCAACAATGTTCTTGCAATCTGTCAGCTTGCAAATATCCTTCCATGGCATGCAGTAGAACCTGTTAGCGCTCACAATAGAAGATGAGGCAAACCCAGTCAAGGCGTGTATTTCTTAGCAGCCAATTTGCAGCGTTGCAGCCTTGCTCATAAAAACCAATTGAAAGAAAGAAGATGCGCACTACAGGCATAATTTTAACAAAATAAGATGCTGTGCCTTGGCTGTCACATACATCCTCACATGGAATTCCATGGTTAACCTTAAGCAGACAGTACCCCTCACTTCGTAGGCAAGTTCAAGCTACCATTGTAATGAGTGGTACTTGCCTCTGCCAAATTGCCAATTTTGAAGCTTAAAAGTCCATGATGCAAGATAATTAAGTTTGAGTTCCATGGTCAAACTTACCTAAGCGTGAAAGCGCACAAGTTTAAGGTCAAGGCAATGTCAGCCACAACTATGTAGAGCAGCTTGGCTTCTTATTTTGCATGTCCTCATGCAGTACCAAATGGTTTTAAAATTATCAATCTATTTTTCGAGATTGTATTTCTTAGTAATGTATTTGCCTGAGGTTGCTATTACCTTTGATATTTGCATTGTGCATACAAACCTTAAGTCAATGTGGAGGGGTTATATGTCGAATAAGATATCTTTTGCAGTATTTCCTTGTCAGCCAGATCAGGAATGGTGTGGCGCCAGATCAGGAATGATGTTGCGCTGCTTCACAACCTGCTTGGTCTCCATGAATTCCTTCGCTAGTGTGTTGCTAGGACAGCAATGAAGGAGATGACAAGATTGATTTGCTGCTGTGTAGCAATAGCCCCTTGATGAGAAAAGCTCCAGTTGCGCCGGACATGTAACACGCATTACGTGCGCCCTGAGTATCGTGAATCCAGAAGTAAGAGGGTATGATAGTGTTGGCATTATAAAGGAGAGGCATCATGGAGTGCTTTGAGGGTCTCAAAGTGGCAGTGCCAACGCCACACTAAGCGTCAACAAGGCAATGGCCGTCCCCATGGCTGGCCGACTCTTTCCCAGGCTGAAAGTGGCCAACTAGCAAAACTCAGCACCCCCTGCACCATTTTAGGGCAAGTGTGCTGGATAGGTAGACTTTTGTTGTTCATAAGTTAATGTTAAGGGGAGGGCGTGAGGTGCATGATGTGGACAAGAATCTTATCCTCGCTTCCGTTACCCTGGTCCCCACCTGATGCTCATTGAGTTAACCTGCGCCCTCAAAGGCCCTAAATTTCAATGATGAAGGCCAGCTTTGATGATGTGAACTGAGGTGAGGGGGCTTCGCAAGCCTCACACGTCTTACACTGGTGAGCTACGCATAACTAAGGAAAGTGGTGGCCCTTGAGGGCAAGGAGCTTATCATAGCAGAGCGTCCAGGTGTTCTTGATATGGAACAAGAGCTGGTTTCTTGAAAGGAAATCCCCCGCAAAAAGGTGAGAATTTCCGAGCCAATATGCGTGTCTGCGTTGTAAGAAATTAATTATTGGGTTGTACTACGCTGCTCGTTATCAGTAGTCACAGTTGTTGTTAACGAACACCAAAATAGATGTGCTCCCCAATGAACAGGAGAATTCTGTGTCTATTTTGTATCATTCGATAGATAAGATAGTAACACACAAAATAGATCAAGCTCGCCTGGGGAGGTGCAACTTGATCTCTCATCTTTGCCTCGAAGAAAGAGGTGATGCTGAAGATTTCTCCAGCCTCCCTCCTCGTAACCAGCCCACGTCCTCTGGGCTGGCACAACACTCTTCAGAGGGGCCATGCCTCGTACACGGTGGTTTTCGGGCGCAAGCCTCAAACTAAGCATGTGAGTTCTTTGTAGACGATAGGACCAAAGGAACACGAAGGAAACAGCTGATAAATGAACTAGGAAGGCCTGTTGCGCGGAGAAACTCTGCCATAAACCTATATGCTTGGATCATGGCCATAGAAGCTTATCCATAGCACACTAACATACTACAGGCGCCCCGGGGAGCCCGGCAAGCAGGCAACAGTACCATGCAACCCCTGCTTTACAAGGATCGCTTAGAAGATGCTTTGGTGAGTATTGGCTGCCATAACTTTCTCAGTGGCCTGCAAAACATGGCACATAGATGTATGTGTCCTCTACTAATATGCTCTGCGAGGCAGCAACATTGCCGTGCCTTCGACAATACTTCAGCATCAATGCTGTTGTGCCTGAGATTGTCATTGGTTGCACCTCTTGCCTTGGCACTCACTTACGATCTTTTGCTTTTGGAGGCTTAACGTTCCACTTTGCTGTTGATTACACTTGCATGTGCATGCGCAAGGGTTGCAGAGCTGTTCCTCATTGCAGCTTTGAACCACAACTTGGGACGCACCACTTGCAGGCAAGGATTGATGCCCTGAGCGAGTCCAACAACAAGCTGTGGGAGGAACTTTCTATGACGCAAGAAGCAACTAGGGTGGGTGACGGTGTTGTGAAGACAAGGTCGGAGCATTTTGTGCATAAGCATTTGTGCATGTGCGTGCATGCGTGTTGTGTGTTTGTGTGTGTGTGTGTGTGTGTGTGTGTGTGTGTGTGTGTGTGTGTGTGTGT
>QAXF01006259.1:0-12915 GCA_004335645.1 Dunaliella sp. WIN1
ACACACACACACACACACACACACACACACACACACACACACACACACACACTGGCACCCTTAAGGACGTTCCTTGCTGTATGTATGGTACGCAAACTTATGCGCAGCAGGTACACCTTTGGGCCAGACAGATAAGGTGTCCTGCAGTGTGTTGCTTATTTCAGAAAAGTTGCACAAGAAGAAACATTGTCTGTGGAGTGGGAATTCATGCTTTTACTACTGGATGTGTTTTCTTTCAACAAGTTTGCAATTGTGGCTGAAAAAGGAAATCACAACCAAACTCTGAGTATACCTGTGGTACTTATGATAACCAAACTCTTGAATTCAAGATACTATGATCCCCGTATTTAGGGGGAAGGGGATGTCTTGCCTGGCCTCCTTAGTCTAGTGTTCGCTGCTAGTTAGGGTGTTCTTTGCTAAGGTGGCCCCCTGCCTGCTCTCTTGGTGTGCATGGGGTTGCTGAGCAGGACCTTGGGAGACTGTGTGGTTTCTCTGCGCCTCTTGCTCTGGTTGACTTGCGGCTGGGACTGCTTCTTTGGCTTTGGACCCTTCTTGTCTGACCGGTGGGGGAGTTGTCTGTGCAAGCACATGGCAGTTCCTTTTCCTTAATCATGTTGGCTGTGGGAGCACTACCAGCGGAGACTTTTTTTTTTTTACAATGATCAATCTGAAACAGTTCGCAAGAAGAAACGGCACAGAGTTGCTGAAGCTGGTGGGCATATCAGCAATCCATGCATTGGCAACCTGCAACACACAATTGCCATACACCAGCCATGCATTGGCAACCTGCCATACACAATTGCCTTACATACTCGTACGCAGTAGCCCTACGCTGTAAGCGGTGTCTAAGCTTACCCACTAGACTACGAAGACAGAACAGAGATGAAGTTTGGGATAACTGCCAGCCGAAAGTCTAAGATCAGCATCATCAAAGTAAAGCTGCACGTTGCACTCTCCTTACCCTATATAAAGCTCTGGGTGTATAAGCAAGAAAGGAGAACATAAGTAAGATAAGAAAAGAGGGGCATAAGTACTTGGCGTAAAAAAAGTATGAGCCATCAGTCTGGCACAGATAAGATAGGGGGAAAGAAAGAAAAAATTGGAGCAAGGATCTGTAAGAACACAGCACACTGGCGCAGAAAGCTGATGTTGTTCACAGCTAAGCACCATCCCTGTTATGTCACACTGAGCACATGCAGACCAAGCGACCAATATTGCCATGAAAGACTGTTCAGCTTAGTTGCTTGTGTGCTCTTGTGGATCTGCAAAGGTGCTGGGTGTCATTGATATTGGATGAAGGCGTAGCTGGAGGTGCGTGGTGCTGAGGCTGGCAAAAACGAGTGGCAGGGGCTTATTCTGGGATGGCTGGAGCTGGAGCGGGGGGCTCGGGTAATTTGATGAGCACTGTTCCCAAAAGAGTTACTTTTGCAGGCATATCTTTGGCACTGTAGCATGCAGGCTCATAGGTGGATTCCCAGATAAGGTGACCAACCCATTTGATCAAATATGAAAAGGTGTCAACGTAAGAGCGAGCAATGCGAGGTTTGTGGCTTAGGATGTGATCCACAATGAAGAAAGCCTGGTTGTTTTCTATATGCACTGGGCGAGGTGAGCATTGAAGAACCTGGTAGCGTATTGGTTCTTTCCTGGCATTCTTGGCAGCAAAATGCTTTCTAGCTTGCAGCAAAGTGCTTTCCAGCTCTGCAGGCTCACGCTTTCCAGTGACGCCATCATCCACACACCCTGTGTGCAGTCATGTCGGCAATGTCCATAGCTTCCACTGGGCAGCACGCTTGAAACCCAGCAAGTCCCTTCCTTCAGCGGCGGTCCCTGCTTGGCGTGCATGGCATCTTTGAGGTGCCTCACCCTGCCCCCTACGTCCCTTGGGAGCTCCGCACAGCCTAAAGCAATACAACATTCCTTTTATGGCTTCAGTGCTATGTGAGCTTTCAGTGACATTTGCCAACGGACACGTCCGGTCATGTGGTCTGCTGGAAACTGCACAATGTTAGATTGGCAGATACAAAGACTGCTCTGACTTGGCAGTCACTGAGCTGCAAGGTGAAAACTCATATTGGGGCAAGCCCTGGTTGTCTCACTTTGAGCCCCACGTGAGGTGGAGGGCAAGAACAACTTGTGCACCAAGGTGTTGAGCATACATTTCCTGCGAGGATGCGTACCTATGATCGCTGCAGCACAGTTTGCGCGCAGAGTGAAGAAACATAGACCTGCATGGCTTGTACATCATGTAAAAGCAAACCCTTCCTTCCCCGACCTACGCAATGTAGAGCATGCAATTGATACCAACAGGCGATGGTCCTCAAATGGGCCCTGTTTTCAGGTTGGCACCTGGTGAACTTGAAGAACTACGCAAGCAACTGAATGAGCTTTTGGCTAAGGGTCTGGTTAAGCCCAGCTCCTCTACTTCCGGCGCCCCTGTGCTCTTTGTTAAAAAGAAGGATGGCTCATTTTGCATGTGTGTAGACTATCGGAAGCTGAGCAACATTGCCATAAAGAACTCTTACCCCCTACCACGCATTGATGATTTGCTGGACCAGCTGCATTGTGCAAAAGTCTTTCACAGCCTAGATCTTAGGTCTGGCTACCACCAAGGTAGAATTAAACCTGGTGATGAGTACAGAACTGCTTTTGGCCACTTCCAGTTCCGTGCCTTACCCTTTGGGCTTTGCATGCCCCATCCACCTTCCAACGGCTCATGAATGATGTCTTCAGCCGCAACATCAACAAGTTTGTCCTGGTTTACCTGGATGACCTGCTTACCTGCTCAAAGGATGAGCGAAAGCACCTCCTACATCTGCGCCTCACACTTGAAACCCTGCGTCAACACAAGCTGTAGGTAAAGCGTTCCAAATACGAGTTTGCTGTAAGCGCATATAAGTTCCTAGGCCATGTCATCTCAGACAAGGGTATAACCATGGACCCTGACTAAGTCAAAAGCAACCTTGGGCTGGACTGAACCAGCTGGTACCCCTGCGCTACTAAGCAGTGTCTTAGTATTACCCAATATATTATGAAGACAGAACAGAGATGAACTTCGGCATAACTGCCAACCAGAACTCTAAGATCAGCATCATCAAAGCATAACTGCACGTTGCACCTCTCCTTTCACACATCTTACTGCTGGAGGAAAGCTGCGTACCCTCAGGGTACTTTCTAGAAGACAAGGTACACCACTCCCTGCCACCATCATCATTGACCCTGTACAGCAGAGCCAAGTATGTTAGGCAAGGACACATGAACCTGAACAAAAAGACACTTGATTGGAACACCAAGGGTATCACGCTAGGAGCTCTATAACAAAACAAGTAGTCCTAGACGTCTCTGCCGATAACAGCAGCAGCACTGATGCACAAGCTAAGCATGCTAGGCCATGTTGTTCCTAGCCAAACTTCCCCCCCACACAAGCTAGCATGAGCCAGCCTGATACAAGAAGAGCGCAAGGAGGATACATTTCAGGCAGCAAGATTTCTGTAGGTTTGCTTGGCCTCATTTACAGTCAAAGACACTAGCCATGGATCAAGGGAAGAGAGGCCCGCAGACAAGCATTGAGCATAACAGTGGCATTCCAAATACAGCCTGTAACCCCAAATTGAGTCTCACAGAACCATAGGCTCCGGCCAATGTCACTTCCTGTTCACTACATGCAGACTATAAGAAAAAGGAATGAGCAACACACAAGAGTGCTAACCTCAACATAGCTCAAATATTTTGGGAGTACAAGGGAGTGCATGTTGCTGGCAGACACAGCCCGGTAGATGCAATTGTTTTACTGTAATATTACCATCTACAAGCACAACAGGCACAAGATCACAGGCTCTGCCCCTTCAACAAGAGGAAAGCAAGGCAAGAAAGTATTAAAGACCAAGAACGATATCTCACACTGTACAAACCCTTATTGATAAATTTGGGCAGTCACACTACTCAAATATTCCAAACTTGTTCTCCCACTAGCTTGGAGCCAGTAACCCACACAGCATTTGGTGATGCTTCATGTGGAATATGTTGTGACCCTGGCACTCATGAGGCACATGATAAACTCGGAATAAAACCCACTACCAACCTCTATTATTGCAGTGATAACAACTGCACTTATCATGATCCTTCTTTTCCTATTGTCTCCTCATGCCCTAGTTTGTTGAGCTGTGCAGTGGACCTCTGTCTTCACAGTCTATGTTGGCTTTGTGTGTCTCTTTACCTTCTTCCCCTTTGCCTCTCTCGTGTCTGTGTCCAAGTTTCATGGAGTGTGGAGCCCTGATGTTGCCTTTCTCAGACGATGTGCTTACCAAGGCGGCAAGCCTTTGTGTCCTTGGCCTCTTAGCGTGGCCTTCCGCTTGCGGTGTGCCCTCTGATGTTTCTCTAGTTTTGTGCAGCTTTGGACCTCTGCTGCCTGAGCTCTTTGTGTGTGCCTCCACGTCTCCAGTGAGTGTGCTTCATCTTTACTTTGCTCTACCCTTGAACTAAGTTGCTCTTTCCCTCTTCTCTTTGGTTGGTTGGTCTAAGCAGACTAATGTCCATTTGTTGATGTATCTGCTGCACTGTTTCACAAGCAACTTCATAGGCTTTTTTTAGTGCTACCGCAGCTTATGAGTGCGTCTGGTTTTTTTGCCCCTGCCCTGATTTTGAACTTCACTGTACTTGGTTGAGGTGGGTTTTTCTCCAATCGTGCTGTGATACTTTCTATTTGCGAAAGACTGACACAACATCCATCATTTTTGCTAAATTGTTTGTACAAGCAGCCTAGCAGTCGCACGTTGTGACTGATGGCAAATCCTGCAAATCTTCTGTGGCTCCACGTCTTCCCTTCATTTAGGTCTAGCTGTCCGGCAGCTTATGCTTTTTTTGCCAGCGCTGAGCTTGGCATTTTTAACCAGGATACATGCCGTGGTGTGGGCTCTTCCAAGTGTATGCACTTACAACTGGGCTACATGGATGTCAAGTTTGGGCAACCAACAAACTTTCTTACAAACATCTTTGGGAAGCAAAGCTCACATTTATCACGACTGCCTCCTAAAAACACTTTTGGGAGTGAAAAAGACAACTTAAACACACTGTGTCTTTCAAGAAACAGGGCAGATGCCCTCTAACTTCTACTGGTTTAGGTGTGTCATCAGGTTTTGGAACTCAGTGCTCAGCAGAAATAACATCTTACTAAATCAGGTTGGACAAGCAGACTCTGTCGGACATACGACTAGCCGACAGGTATGGAAGCTGGACCAACCAAGTTTTGAACGCTATCAATGACTTGCCTATTGCCCAACAAGTAATCGCAGCAATACGCTCTTACACCAAGATCAACATGGAAGAGTTTGAGCTTGTTCTCCGTACCAGAGTATTAATGTTTGGAGAGAGCTGGGCAACATAACGCCTCAGGAGGCACATACCTCCAGCAAGGTCTTGAAAACTTACCACACACATTTTGGGGTTCCGCTGGACACCGCACCAGGCTGGTGGGACGAGAGAAAACGGAACAAAGACCACTTTTACACCTATACTCACGGCAAATTTCTCCTAAGAACCTTTTCTGCTCCCTGTCTCACTACGTCTGTCCAACCACAATCTTCGAGCGGAAACGCTGAGACATCATGGAGACACTGTCAGGTACCCATGCAAGCTCAGAATTTGCAACAAATGTGATTGGCACACTGTGAAACGGAACAGCTCAAGCACGCTCGATAAACTCCATGCATGCTTAAGCTCCCCTTCGCTCAGAGCTCTTCATGCTTGTCTTCTCTCCATGCATCCATGCATGGGTTCCTTCTAGAGTATTGTTTTAAGGATCGTCCATATGCTTCAGCTCACCTTCGCTCGGAGCTCTTCAAGCTTGTCTACTCTCCATGCATCCATGCATGGGTTCCTTCTAGAGTATTGTTCAAGGATCGTCCAGCTTGCCGCTACTGTGCCTCTCTCCTTGGCATGAGGAGGTACTCACTTGTGATTGGAAGAGTTACTTGTGGTCAGCTGTCTCTCTGTCTTCCTTGACAGGTCTTGCTTGCTCCTTGTGAATAAGGTTCTCTCAGCTTCTTAGTAGCTAAGGTAGTTTATCTGGCTGAGAAGGTCCAGCGCTCCGCTGCTCTCCCTTTGTGTTCCTCTACTTCCTGAAAGTAGGTGCTACGATATACCTCCATCTTGCCATGGTGAGTAAAACCTAAATCTAATTGAATGCTCTGCTGATGAACACAACAGGTACTCAGGTAATCGGTTGCCCTCTTATCTGGTTCTCAGGATTGCTCCTGGTATTTGATTTCTCAGGAATTCCTGGTTGAAAAGCTCGAGTCCTCAGCCTTGATGGCCAAACTGGAAGCTCGGTCATTGATTACGCTATTGTTTACATAAGGAAACAAGAGTCAGGGGACAAAGGAGTATCTCTTAGACTAGTGAAAACAAACATAGACGATGGTAAGCCTGATTACCGGCTCCCCCTCATTCTTCCTATGCGTTCCATGTCAAACATGCGAGTCTCTTAATAGAACTACACATGAAATCATAATAAAGTAATCTTGTGCGTATCAGGATGCCTAAATAACCCTAGCCTGGCCTGGTCGATCAATCGCCAGAATACGTCTCAAAGGGTGCGAAGCTGGGGACGATAGAAATATAAACATTTATATCGTATCACAGACATACTGTTACATTCTCCCCCGGCCTATTGAGCTTTGTCCTCAAAGCTTCCAGGGAAAACCAGTCAGATCAATTAAGAGATCTTAGTCCTGACTCAAATCAGATCAGTTCTTACTCTTTCACCTATCTAGCTCAAACTTCATATCATCTGTCTCAAACTCAAATATTTCATAATTCGTCTCTCTAATCCACCAATCCCATCTGGTCCCGTATCCTTCCATGCGTCAAGAAGAACGTTTAGACCTTGAACAGAATACCAGGCCATGATGGAGAGATCCATAAGCATGAAACGCAGTGTGCTTGCGCCAGCAGATCATCCTCACGGCTAGCAAAGGGAAGACCCATAAGCATGAACCACGCTTGCATCTTACGTGGCAGCAGATCTACTTTGCAGCAAAGAGAAGACTCATAAGCATGAACCACGCTTGCATCTCACGTGACAGCAAGTCTATCAAACTCTGCACTGGGAGCGCTGCCGGTTGCTGCGGCGTTGATCGGGTGCTGCTGCGGGCATGCTTCCAGGTTTCTGGCATTGTTCATTTTAGGAGCTTTATTTTAAGAAGCATCCTCACTTTGGTCTTGCTCCAGCTTGTTTAGCTGGTGTACTAACTGGTGTATCAGAAGAAAACTTAATATCAGTAATCCGACAAAATTATAATGTTACCGTCCCAGACACTCATCACTCTTGGCCAAAGCTTCATAATTGAGCCATGAGCAAACCATTCTCTGGGGTGCTGCCGTTCCTGATACTCATCAGTCTTGGCATGAGCCTCATGATTGATCCATCGGCGAGCATTCTTTGGGGTGAACATGCACTGTAAAGTCAAGCAGTCCCGCCGGCTAAGACACTTAACTGCTCCCAGGAAAATCAGACCACCGCTGACTTGCATGTCTAGCCGGTGTCCTACCTCAGCCGCTCTCAGGTAGCGCGCTGGTACTCAGCTTTTTGCAAGGCAACTGTCTTGTCATTGCTCAGCAAGTGCTTTCATGTTAGAACTATCAGACCACCACTGACTTTCATGTCTCGCTGGTGTCCTACCTCAGCCGCTCTCAGATAAGCGCGCTGGTACTCAGCAATTTGCAAGGCAACTACCTTGACCATCAGACCACCGCTGACTTTCATGTCTCGCTGGTGTCCTACCTCAGCCGCTCTCAGATAAGCGCGCTGGTACTCAGCAATTTGCAAGGCAACTACCTTGACCTTGCTCAGCAATTACTTTCAGGTTAGAATCATCAGACCACCGCTGACTCGCATGTTAAGCCGGTGTCCTACCTCAGCCGCTCTCATGTAGCGCGCTGGTACTCACCGTTTCTTGCAAGGCAATTGTGTTGACCTTGCTCAAGAAAATTTCATCACTTGCAATCGATACTCAAGCCTCCCCATACCTTCATGCCACGTGTTCCATACCTCAGCCGCTCCCATGATTTGTTTTAGTATGCTTCCTCTTGCAAGGCATTTTGCCTTTGATCTTGCTGAAGTTGTGGAATCAATTACAAATGAGCAGTCCTCTTCCCGTCCTCTACAATTACGTGGTGCAAAGAAAAATGTGAGTGCTCCACTATCTACAAAGAGTGGGTAAGTAAATTAACAAAACACTTTCTAGCGTGCGGTGTCTGTCACAAGCTTAATGCAGTATTTACCATCGTGTTGGGCCCTATTTGCTCTGTCAAAATTTCCAAATAATCTCTGTCAAGCAATTGCTTGTGGCAGTCACGGACGTAGTGTCCCTCAATTCCTCATTAATGGCATTTGCCTTTGTTGTGAGCTGGCTGGCTTTGTTGCAGTGCTCCCAACTCCATGGGTGTGGGATTGCTAGAATCAGTGCTTTGTTCCGGCTCTTCCTGATAGTAAGTACTCGCCTTCGAGGACTTGCGCATGGCTTCATATTGCACAGCCATTTGAGAGGCTTCATCAAAATTGGCTGGCTCACGCATGTGTACATGCTCTCTTATAGAGTTTTATAGGCCGACAACGTAACGATGTAAGTGCTCCTCCTCTGACACTCCACTTCCTACTGCCAAAATTAGCTTTCTAAAGTGAGTTGTATAGTCAGCAACACTTTCACTCTGCTTTTGGTGAGCCTTATCTAGTTGGAAGCGTGCATGCTCTGCTCGCCCAATGGGCATGAACATCTTGGCAATCTCCTCTTTGAGTTGCTGCCAAAATGTGAGGCTGGCTGGTCTTTGCATCATGTCTCGATACCAACTGGCAGCCTGACCCGTAAGTAGCATTCCAGTAACACGCACTTTATATTCATCATCCATAGAACCTAAGGTCATGAAGTATTGCTCGACTTGAAACAGCCAGGTATCTAGCTCTTCACTGTCCTTCTTGCTTGAACACATAGGCGGTTTCAGCCCTTTTGTAAGCTGTGCTAAACGAGGCTGACTGGAGCTGATTTGGTGAGCAGCCATGCGTTGAACTGTCTCATGCGTAGTTTGTAGCATGGCAGCAGTTTGCTGTTGTTGTGTGGCCATCTCTCCAACAGTATGAGCTAGGCTCCCGAGCATGTTAGTCAGAGTTTCAATGTCCATGATTGCTGCTGTTGCTGCTAGCGCTCCTCTACAGATGTACTCTCTTCTTTTTCTTGGAACAAAAGAAAAATTTTGATAAGCTCGATTCTTAAGGAAGGGCTTGACTGCTCCTCTTCCATGAAGGAAAGTTTCCCATCATTCTAGGGCATGCCAAAGACGTGGGGTGTAACAGGTAGCTAGGCTTCACGGACAAGCTGGAACCTTGGCACGCGCTTACCAGATGAAACGGGAGAGCTCAAGCACGCTCGATAAACTCCATGCATGCTTAAGCTCCCCTTCGCTCAGAGCTCTTCAAGCTTGTCTATTCTCCATGCATCCATGCACGGGTTCCTTCTAGAGTATTGTTCAAGGATCGTCCAGCTTGCCGCTACTGTGCCTCTCTCCTTGGCATGAGGAGGTACTCACTTGTGATTGGAAGAGTTACTTGTGGTCAGCTGTCTCTCTGTCTTCCTTGACAGGTCTTGCTTGCTCCTTGTAAATAAGGTTCTCTCAGCTTCTTAGTAGCTAAGGTAGTTTATCTGGCTGAGAAGGTCCAGCGCTCCGCTGCTCTCCCTTATGTGTTCCTCTACTTCCTGAAAGTAGGTGCTACGATATACCTCCATCTTGCCATGGTGAGTAAAACCTAAATCTAATTGAATGCTCTGCTGATGAACACAACAGGTACTCAGGTAATCGGTTGCCCTCTTATCTGGTTCTCAGGATTGCTCCTGGTATTTGATTTCTCAGGAATTCCTGGTTGAAAAGCTCGAGTCCTCAGCTTTGATGGCCAAACTGGAAGCTCGGTCATTGATTACACTATTGTTTACATAAGGAAACAAGAGTCAGGGGACAAGGGAGTATCTCTTAGACTAGGGAAAACAAACATAGGTTAAGGTTAAGGTTAAGGTTACATAGCTGTACCTGCCTACAAGGGCAGCTTAGCTGAAGCAGAAGAAGCCTGCNACCAAAGACCAAAGAAAACAAGAAGAGAAAACACCCGAAAAGGAGTTTGAGGACGGGAAAGAGAGGCGAGACATGGAAAGCTCAAGAGGAGAAACAAACATAGACGATGGTAAGCCTGATTACCGGCTCCCTGATGTAAAATGGTTCTGCCCAGCCTGTGCGGATTTGACTCCTAAGAACAGGACACAAGGAGGAAATAATCTGAGCATGAGCTCATTGAAGTGTCCTGGAAACTTACTTTGGAGCCCAAGAAGCTCTTGGATGACTGGGATAGCTTCACAAAACAGGTACAGGTACATGAGAATGAGCTATACTAACCAGCCAGTGACTTTAATTTGACAACCTAGAGCATACTTTAACTAAGCCCTGATCCCTCCAATACCTGGAAGTCAACACAAAGAAATTATTCAGGAATGAAATCCATTTTCAATGTAAAGCTACAGGTTGATAGAAAAGCACAGGAAAAATGGTGATCCTTATTTGCGCAATCCACTTTGAAATCCCAGGCCTAACCTGCTAGCACCTGCGCTTGCTCCTTTTCTTAATCACGCTGGCTGTGACATCTCTACCAGCGGAAAAGATAACTTCTTTTCCTTCCACTCATTTTGTTGTTAAATTGTCTGGTGCTGGCGCCTGCGCATGCCCCTGTCTGCTATCATGCCGGCGTCCCTGTGACATCATTTCCAGCGGAATCTTCTGATCTGTACCCCTCGGGGAAACAAGAAGCACTGGCACCCAGTGGGGCCCCTTCCTCAAACTGCCGCTTCACTCACAGCAGGCTTGTTATAATTAATGAGCTAAGCTTTGTTGTATGCTGGCTGGCAGCGCCAACAATAAGCCAGATACTGGCTTGAGGTCGACACAAAGATATTCATGGCAATCATCAACTCCATCTCTAGGCACTCCTGAACTTGACACGCTTATGAATCTTCCTGTATGTTTGCGGTCAATTAGCGAGTACGTGAGAAGGAGAAAGAAAGTACGCAAACTACAAAAACGTCCCTACATTGGCTTCAAGAAAGGAGACAATGGTTTGAAGACAGTTTTAAAAGATGACTCGCACTTGGTCCAATCAAACTAAGCTGCTTGCTTAGGCATTTATAGCTGCGTAACCTTGTTCTGCTCTTAAGTCCAACCAGTCCAACCAAAGAACGTAGTTAGGCATAGACACACAATCAGCTTAAGACCATCTACCACACTGCACCTGAGCTAAGTGGTAAAAGCATTGCTTGAATGCATCTGGGGGCTTGTAAGGCAGTGAATTGCCAGACCTATCTGCAGCCGCAACTGACCTACAGACTGTTCTGATTAAATAAACCTCAATTAAATTGTTGTCAAAACAGAGTGAAGCTGATACATACAGCCGCAATCTAAGTCATGCACGACCTAACGGCTGTTTTACAGTCAAACAGTGGTTGAACATTGAATAAGCTGCTTGTCAAATACATGTTGTGATAGGATGGAGGGCAGGCCATAATGTACAAGGCCCAAGCAGCATGTAGCTATACTTTAGAGAGCAACCACCATCGCCTTTCATTCACTACTATTTCTTAACCATTAGCATCCCGCTGCATGTAGCTCCTCTGAAGCGTAGTCACCTAGCAAGAGCCTTTCATTCACTGCTTATCACTGTAATTGAGTATCCAGCCAGTTCCACTGTTGGAAAAGCTGGCATAAGAGTTGAAATGCTAATAATGACCTTCCACTATGTCAGGGCACTGTGCTATAGAAACAATACCAAGAGGATACACAGGAGAGCTAGCTGGTGATGCGCCAGCAAGGCTGGCACACTTTTAGTGGACAGTGACTACACAGGCCCCCTCCAGCAGTGTGCATCATGTCACACCCCCTACAGTGTGTATCATTTCACACCCCTTACAGTGTACATCATGTCACTACCCGTACAGTGTGTACCATGTCACTACCCCTACAGTGTGTATCATGCCTCATGCAGTCATAAGCCCATCCTTCCACCATAATTTGGCCCTGTGCCTACCAACAGCAGCGGACGCAGCCTCAACTTGCCTTCTTGTCTTTGTACGTTTCCTAGTGTGCGACAGGCAAACAAACTTCCCACAACTTACGCACCATATTTTGCAGATGCAACAAGCACTGCTGTAACTCGCTGCCTGCAGACATGGGCAGCAAGAGATTTATTATTTGCACACCTCTTCCTTGCTAGCAACTAAGCCATCTCTGTCAAGGCCCTCACATGGGCAGCAGACACAGGTATGGTAGAAGCACATGAGCAGGAGCAACAGTCACGAGGGCCGCACGCAAGGACATACCTCTGCTATGCTGCAGCAATGCTAGTTGCAACTCTAAGGTGAGGTCGATCCGTTCCCGGATGTCCTTGAGCTCGCCACGGAGGTGCTCCCTTTCTTCTTGCGTGCCCACCCCTTGCAGCGCCTCCTTGATTGCCGCCTCTTTGCCCTCCAGCTCCTTCAACTCTCCCTCTACCTTCCTCAAGTCCTCCTGGAACTCTGTCAGTATCTTCTGCTGCTGCTGGCCGTCCATGCTGGCCTGCGAGGCAAGCGGGGAGAACACACTGACATGCTGGACTGCTGGAGTAAGGCGCTGCCTAGCCATGCAGAGCCAGGGTAAAGGCACCAGAGTGCCTGCCCATCTGCTCCTGCACCAGGTCCTGGTGCTACATGAAGTCGAGGACTGTTGTCTTGTATCGGAGGCAACAGCTAGGCAAGAAGGGCAACAGGAAGCGCGTGCGTGGGTGTGTGCGTGTGTGTGCGTGTGCGTGTATGTGTGTGTGTGTGTGTGTGTGTGTGTGTGTGTGTGTGTGTG
>QAXF01006261.1:597-27449 GCA_004335645.1 Dunaliella sp. WIN1
AACCCTAAACCCTAACCCTAAACCCTAAACCCTAAACCCTAACCCTAAACCCTAAACCCTAACCCTGAGCAAGGCGGTGGGCAAGGTGAGCAACGTGCACTTGTCGGCAAATTCCAGCTGAAATACTCCCGCTTCCTGAAGCCCCCAGACTTGCCAAACACCAAGCAGGGGAAGCAGGAGCGGCAGCATGATGAGCACATCCAGTTGCAGCGCATGAAGAAGGAGCAGCGTGCGCAACAGGCAGCAGCATGCAAGCGGTGCCCAGGCAGGCCCCGCAAGGATGAGGTTGGCAGCAGTGATAAGGATGCCAGCGGGAGTGAGGGGGACAGCAACAATGGGGGTGGAGGGGGCTCTTAGGAGGACTTAGTATCAAAGCTTAAGCCATTAGATTACGGTTAGACACTGACCGAGGACGTTAAAATGCAGGTGGCTACTCAAACCACAGTTAAAAGAACGTTGTTAGCTGGGCTAAGGCCCTTTTGGTACTGCGTAAATGTGCATATTGTATTTTAATAACTTATTATGGGGGTGCGTAAGTGGCGCGTAAATGAAAAACTAATGACTTTTAAAAAGGTACGTAATGAGTACGGACTAGTATTGTATACAGCTGGATAGAGGGTGCAAAACTGGTTGGCAGAACTGGTCTCGGTGTCTCAAATGGTGCAATGGTTGATGAGATGGAGGGGGGGGAGCCCTTTGGCATAGATCGCCCCCCCTCCAAGAAAAAAAACGGCTAGTAAATCCGACCAGGCAATATGAATACCCAGGAACTAAATATTCGCTCCCTTATGTTTTTATGAGCTCCCGTCCACACGTAGCAGCTCTGGGCATCGCGACATCGGCAAGCGCTTTTGAGTCCACGGTTTCTGCATTCACACAAACCGACGGCTAGAGGTTGTTCTCATCATTCGTCTGAATACTATTGTTGATAAGGGGATTAGCGATATGCTGCAGCAGCGCCTCAGCAGCGGCAGCTAACAGCTGCTCCACAGCCCTCGAGGTCCCTGCAGCTGGAGCAGCAAGGAGGACGGGGCGCCCTGCCAGCCAGGGCCTGCTCTAAGGTGAGAGCAATATTTGGCTGTCGTTGGGGGGCCTGTCCTGCATGCAAGGGAGGAGGAGAGGGGAAGGAGAGGAGGGGTCGCAACAAGAGGGGTTGCTTGATGCATGCCTTGCGCACCCTGGGCCAAGCATAGATTTGCATGTTGATGCCATGATGTAAAAGCATGCTTGCAGAATCAGGGGGGGAGCAGTTCAGGAGTTGCAGCTGTCATGCACAAGTTGTCCATGGCAAACACAGGTGCATAGCTCACCACATGCTGCCTTCCCGCACGCAGGTCTTGGCCTGGATGGCAGCTGTTGGTACCTGAGAGACCACCTAGGGCTGGCTGGGGGCAGGAGGCAGTGGGTGGGGAGCGGCGACCCCAGACGCACAAACTGCTAAATTCTCATTTTCCTGTGTAGCACTTGGGCAAAGTATGGCACCCAAAAGAGGGACATCCCAAACCTTGCCCAAACTAGACAAACAACACACCGCTGATTAGCTTGTGATGTGAATATATGGTTTGCGGCAAACAACACTAAACAACACCAATTGCCTACGAGGGGAGGGCTCAAACACACAATTTCAGCCCTTCTCAGCCACAAGCACAGCAGGCACTGGGCTCGGGTGCGGTGTGTGCCCTCCAATTCCTTGCAGCTGTTCTGTAATAATGTGTTGAATAGCTATGTCAAGTTTGGGGGTGGGAAACAGGGGTGCCAGTCTTTTTTGGAGGATAACATGAGGACTGGGTGGCAAAAGCAGTCTACAAGGCCACCATTCTGGGCACAACATGCGTGTTTGCTACCCATTTCTTACAGACAGCACATCAACATATAGCTTTTGTAATAAGGCAACTATTGCAGCAATATTAAGAAGAATTACACAGCACCCTGACCAGGTATGGGGAGTTTTGTGCTGTTCTGGCCTTGATCTGAGCCTGGTAGCGCATTGGTTCTTTCCTGGATTTCTTGGCAGCCTTCTTTCCAGCCCAAACGCATAACCCGGGTACCTACCACCAACTCCATGGACGCTACAGTTTATGCTCATCTTTTCTTTGCCGGCATCTTCCACCATTATAGCCTACCTAGATCAACTGTCTCAGACAGAGGTCCACGTCCAACTTCTGCCGAGCATTATTTAAACGAGCACTATTTAGGCACCAAAATCCACATGTCTACCTCATAACATCCTCAAATAGACGAACAAAAAGGAAAAGAATACAGAATTGCAAAGAAAGTCTCAAGCGCCTATGTTGCCCCTTACCAGCGCAACAAGGATGGATACTTGCTTCCTGCTGAATATGCTTTTTCTTAATTTGTGCAAGCTAGCACATGCTTCATTCCTGTCTACAATAACCATGGACTTCATCCCCATACACCACTTTCCTTGGCCATGATGCACAGCTGCCCTACGCAACACGGTGACAACCCTGTTGTTTTATCTTAATTACCTTTCCACTTTTGTTCGTTTCGTGCCAGAGACAAGCTCCATCATGCCCAAATCAAACAAAGGCAAAGTGCTAGCCAGCGTAGATGTGGTGCTGCCTTCCAAACTTTCACTCTCACATGTAGTTAGCCACAACCACCTCCAATATTGACTCTGATAAGAATTCAAAATAAACAACCTTTTCATGTTGTGGATTACGTTGTTAGACACACAGCACCTTCAGCCACCTGCCATGAAGAAGCCGCTTGTTACCTTGTCCATCGGCTAGATCACCAAGAACACAACAGAACAAAAGAACCTGCCCGTAAAGATGCCTTTGGCTCCACAATCTGTTCAAGAGCATTAGGCAAACTTAGACCGCAATCCCCTTTCCTTCCCAGATCACTCTTCTATCTTGCAAGTACCCCCAGCCGACAACCAAGACAACCCAGGCAACACCCCAGACTCCCGTCTCACCGAGCCATCAGACCATAGAGATCATATCAGCTCTCACTAGCCTCTCATACGCCCGCGCCTTGGTCATAAATCTCACTCTCGGCTTCTAATGTAGCACCTAGTGCTCATTTGCTGCCATAGACAATTGACTAGACCTGCCTTTGTTCAACTATGGGTTTCAACTCAAAGGGGGGGAGAGTGTAACAAGGACTTGCCTTTGAGTATTCTGTGTGAACACTTGCTCAATTTGATCTGGATCATAATTCCTGACGCCAATTCCGTGCCTCTGATGTTCCATCATATCATTTTAGTAACATTAAGGCTCCGTTATTGCGAGCTATTTGGGACATGCTGTTGGCCTTCCACTGTGATACTAAGCACCCAGCTGGAAAGGCTTTCGACGCTTCAACACAGAACACAAGCACACATGCGCGCATGCGCACAAGCACAAGCACACGCACGCACGCACGCACACACACAAGCACACGCACGCGCACACGCACATGCATGTGCGTGTGCACACACACACACACACACAACCAAGAACCATCAGCCCTGACACGGAATGCAGATCCAAGTTCACCTTATTCCTCTCTTTTAGACCTAAAATATTGTTTTACGAGGACAAATTTATAATTCACGCCAGCTAGTCGAAATGCAAATGCGTACCCCGTTACACGCACTCTTAAATAAAATACTAGTTTTATTGTAATACTAATTGCTTTACATAACGCACACGATCATGGCGCGATCAAGCGCGCTGGCTGCTGGCCTCTTGCTCATGATGATGAGCGTGGCTTGCTTGGGACGGCAGGAAGTGAAGAATGGTGAGCCTCTGTGACGCCATACGCCCTGATCTCGTCTTCATCACTTATTTTTGCACCGCCTCCACCAAGGCAGACATGGCCAGCTGCACACTAGTACTGCCTTCCATCATGTGTGCAAACCATCACGCTGCCTGACACACTGCCTTACAGGGCGCAGCCTGCTGCAGTCGTCTGCGGCCGTTGCAAAAGCCATTGCCACGGTGCGCATGTGGGAGAGGTTTGGAATGAGCTTCAGAATCTGTTGAAGTATGAGTTGTGCAAGATCGCGATGTCTTGGGGCAATGCTTAAGCTGTAGCTTCAGCTACACTGTACTTCATCATCATGACTTCTTGCTTTGTTCTTGTGGGACACACAGGCACTGGCTCAAGGTGATACAGAAGCAGCGGCCCTAGCTATCGCTGAAGCAACGTCGGAGGGGCAGGTGGGTACGCTTATGCACGGGTGGCAGCTGTGTGTATGCACCACTCAAAGCAGATACTGTAACAGGTTTGTAAAAAGTTGAAGCAGTTTGTAGCGTAAGAATGAATAAACATATCCAAAAGCATCGCAATGACACAGCTCATACTTGCAGAGTATTAACTGCACTGGAAATCCGAGTGGGGCATTGTCTTCATGTTAGCTCTAAAGTGCGCAGGGGCTTAAAGATAACATTGATGATTCACCAGCAAGAGGGCAGCCAAACAAGTTACTCCTACAAAGAACAGTAATGGCGCAAAGCCTTGCATTTATGTGCATGAAAGCGATGGATTAATCTGTCAATCATGCAGGCATGCGCACGCCACCTGATCAATCATGGAAGATCAACCCATTGGAGAAAAAAACTCACTTTTGCTTATGGTGAAAACGGATGGCTGTGCGGCACGCATGCCAGGCCTACATAAATGCGTTCCAGTCGTACCTAGTTCTATTCCGTTGCATCATGAGATGCAATAGGTCTAGGAGTATTACAAACCTTTATTGCACCCTTTCTTCATCCATATTGCGGTATGTAGTTCCACGGAAAGCAGCTTGGGCAGCAACACTGCTTGCTTAGTTCTGTCTTGCCTTTTTAAAGGGCACTGCTTATGTTGCAGCTTCTCTTTTGTCCTTGGTGTACACAGAACAATTTTGTGGAGTCCTCACTGCCTGGATTCCTCACTGCTTGGAGTCCGCACTGCCATGCTATGTAGCACATTATATATGTATTCCTTGCCTCATGTTCCTTCATTGCTCGTGCTGAATGACAGGCGGAGGCAGTGGCCAGCGGTATTGCGCTCGCCACAGGCTCTGCTGACAGCACAGCCATTGCGCAGGTATGAGCATGTGTGCATGTGCATCATACAGGCTTATGGGCGTCCAAACAGGCTCATGAGCGTCTATATGCAAGTGCGGCTACCATTGGACTGAGATCTACAGTGTAAGGTACACTTTTTGTGCGGCTTCCATTGGGTGGAGTACTTATTCTAGGAAGGGGTGTTTTGGTAAGGGATCGACTTGCTGTGTTTCAGCAACCGCTGCGTCACTGGGTTCTGACTGTACGCACGCACGCACTATAGTGCGTCTAGCTAGTGCATCAAGAGCGAGGGTGCAATATGAGAGAGTACAAAGAGTAAAAAGGAAGTATGATGATGTGTAGACGTTTTGGATTGCTCCATAGAGCTTTGTCGCTACAAATGTTGCACTTGACTAACTAGCTTGGTGTTTGAAATTAAGAAGAACATGAATATATATTGGAATGTACGTTATATTTATACAAGGTCTGCTTCACAAGGTGCTTCTACATTATGAGGTATAACTCGTTTATTTACAGCTTTGACAGCAAGATGAATGTGTTCTTTGTTCAATTGGGTTTGTATGCTTGAATTGTTTTTGGCTTCTTTAGTAAATCCTAGAATGTAGTGAGCTTGAATTTAGTGAGCTTGCATTGAAGTTGCCAGTGTGAGGAGGCTGCAGGCAAAATGCAATACTCGGTAATGTGAAAAAGGGCTTCTGATAGATAGTAAATCTTCTTCGTGAGTGCAGATCAGCTTCTCTCTACACCTGAAGTCAGGCAAGCAGGCCTTGACCTGCAACGCCAAAACCTGTCCCATGGTGGTTCCATTGACTCCCTAACATGATCCCTGGACAAAGGCTAAAGAGGTCCATGCATTTGAATATCATGGTTACAGTGGCTGCTAAAAGCATCTTTACAATCAACGGCACCAGTCAAGCAATGGCTTTATCCCAGTGCTTCAGCCAACTCCTTAGAATGCACTTCAGACAATACTCTGGAAGAGGATGTGTGATATGCCCTGCAGGCGGCCGCCAGTGCTGTTGCTAAGGGAGCAGATGCCTCTGCAGGTAATTGTATGCCTGCTGTCTTAAGGCAGCAGCCGGTGCTGTTAGTAGCTCAGGGAACACGTACCTTAGCATAAAAGTGCATGCACACTGGTTATGAGGATTATGCTGCTTGCTTAATGACTGCATATTTGTTCATAGCAACAGCTGTATCCAAATTTAATGGGCCTTTATAACATGCCTTGAGCTACCTGGGGCTAGCTGCTCTGTGCCACCCGCTAAACAGTTATGCCCTGTCTTCTTCCAGTCTTGTTGTGGCTGCCTAGCTGATGACTGTTGTGGCAGCCTAGCTGATGGCTGTTAGCACATGCTTCTTGTTACATTAGGTAGCAATCTGACGTGGAAAAAACACGCACCAGAGCAGGGGCAAGCACAATGGCACAGACGCGCTCATGCTTGCACGAGCGCACTCTCATGCTCGCGCGCACGCGCACACACGCGCACGCCTTCAAACACACAAACACACGCGCACACACAGTGGCCTCAGCCTTTGCTCAAGCTATAAAGGCTCCAAAGGTAATATTTTTTGTTGGCGCAAGATGCAGTATAAACCTGTTAGCGTTGCTCTCTGTCAAGTTTATAATTTTCAATGCTCACTGAAGAAGTAATAAGTTGAACTTGAAAGACTTTCACTTACATAGTAAGCTTTAAGCGCTCTTTACCCACTGTAACCGACTGTTTGTTGTGCAGGAACTTTCTCCCTTGATGCATGGCTGACATAGTCTGCCAATTGCTGCACAAGCGATACCCTGATATGTCTACTTATTTGCCTTGCATTTGCATTTAAGACGTGCAGTAAGTCTGTGTATAATTCACTCGTTAGAAAGCTCATGGTAGATCTGAAGCCGGCACGGGGAAGCTTTTTTTCAAATGAGTACACGTGCATTGTTCTGGGCCTGTGTGATTTTTAAGGACAAATCCAACAAGTTGCTACCCTAACTGCTTTCCCCTGTGTTGGTAAAAGCTTCAAAGTTTCTCCAAGCTGGTGAAAGAAACCCAAGGCACCATGAACCATTGTGCCTTATTTTTTACTGATGTATGAAGTTCTCACTGTGAGCGCGTTCTCCTTGTTGTCTTCTCTTCTGCATCGACCCACTTGCCCGGCCTTTTTCAAACTTGCAACCAGCTGCACGCTGCGACACCCAATTGTGCTTCTTACTGTCAAAATATATGTCAGAAGGCATTCCATTGCTATTAAAAGACTTGGCTACTTGAATTTCCATATTATCTAAAGGTAACTTCTGCTGTGTGCCTTTTTATGCCAAATTTACATGACGCACTGTTAATCAGCCGTGTCACCAATTTTTGAGCAGTTGGCCATGGTGCCCTCTGTGGAGTGCATTTACTGTAAACAAAGCTAGGTGCTCCATGAGACACGCATCGTTCTCTTTCTTCTTCCCTATTTCCTCAGGGCGGGCCAGCAGCGGGTGCTGTGGAAGCTCCTGATGAAGGGGCAATTAAAGGCTCCCTGCAGACAGGTGAGCTAGCCATACACAGATGAGCTGACAGTATGCAGGTGATTGATCAGACGTTTGAGCTAGTAACAAACATGTGGAAGCTATAGAAAGGTGAGCTTTATGCACGCAAACCACATCTTGTGATAATTGTTGCTTGTATAAATGCGCTAACAAGCTTCATATGCGCAGCTACATACTTTCTGAAGCTTTCATAGAAGGGCAACTTGGGTAGGGTTTACGTGCCTTGCTGTAAGCAAAGATAGTCGTTTTCATGGATTGCTCATGTATGCAGCTTTATCCAAGCAAGAAAGGCAATAGTTGTTTCAATGCTTGGAGGGGCGTGAAGGCCGACCTATGTGGCAAAACTAGTATAAGTAACTTACTCTATGTATATCCCTGAAACGAACCACAATAGCCCTTACAAGCCTGTGACTAACAAAATAGCCCTGTGCAATCAAATGATATATTCCGTCCAATACCCTGTGCAACCGTGTTGCCTGATCTGGGGTAGTTGTCGATTAGCATCTGCATCACTGCATTTCCCAAGGTCATCAGCAGCAAAAGGCAGGGTGCACGGTATTTTTTTCTTGAACTACCATGTTCTTGGAGTTTCCTCTTCAACAACCTCAACTTGCAAGGCACTAGTGTCTCTTCTCTTCAGGGAGAACCAATTATCCTGCTCAATGTAAGAACTCTCAACAGTTGTGCTGAAAAGCACTATTTGCATGGATAGGCAGAGGCCCTGCTGCCACAGCTTGCAAATTTCTCACTGTGTGTGCAGGTGATGTGGGAAGTCTTTCTGGAGACGTGGAGAAAAACAGGGAGAGTGAGTGAACCAAAGCCTTAATTGTAATTGTTCATGCAATACAAGTATGAAGTCTTGGATGCAGCATACATACATTGGTGCTTTTCATGAATCTAACTGACGCATGCTGAACAGAGGAGAAACATTACCATAACAATTAATCACCATGTCAACTTGTTAGTTTGCCATGTGTCATTGTCAGAGGTGCATACATGTACGCGTGCCTGTTTTTTTAAGGCTTCCTATAGTCAGACAGACAAGAACACAAGATTGTGAACCTTGCCAGCGCCTGAGAATAGACTATGGGATGAAGGCATTGTTAGTGAGGGTGAATGTATTATGAGCTTGAGCTCCAGAGACGGACCTTGTCTGCTACTTATTAAGAGTTCATATGATCGGCATGCACAAGCATGCACACACGGGCATGCAAGCACACACATGCATGAACACACACAGGCAAGGTCTCTGCCATCAGCAGTGCCAGCTCTCAATCTCTGAACGATGCCGCAGAAGCAACCTCTGAAGCAGTAGCCGCTTCCATTGCAGCGGTGAGCATGCCTTGTTCTTTGTTCAGGAACTTCTTCATTCAGTCAGCTCCTATTGGTGCCATAATGTAGTGATGCAGGATCCACTGTTGACCATCACAGCTGTATTGATCTTGCACCAACTTTAGGCAGATCAATCTATGTATCAGGTGATGCCTCTCCCTGTAGAAAACAATCCTTTGGTTGCGGTTTGTCACAGCTGCAATGTGTGTTACTGCTGCTCCATGTGTAGAAGGCACACTGTATTGACGTGCCTTTCTTCCTAATAAACAGTGAAAGATGCTCTTGTACAAGCTTGGCTAGTTGCTAAGCATATAGGCCGATGTTTTGGCTACCATTGCAGGCATTCTCTGAAGTGCTATTACCCAAATAGCGCGCTTGTGTGGATGCACAAAGTACACACAACAAGCACTCCACTCCTTTTGCACACACTAGTATAGGCTTCTTTGTACAATACGCACCTTCGCTTTCAGCTGAATCGCATGTCTCAGACTCATGTGTGTTGATTTTGTATCCGCGTTAGGGTTAGGCTTACCCTGTCTGCCATACATTGTGGCTAGATTGTATCATGCATCTGCCTTCCACTTCACACTGCTGTTGGGGTGACAAGGCAATTGGTTGACTACCTATCCTCCAGCGCTGTCTCGTTTACTCTTGGAAATCACACTAAGCCAAAGCTTTGGCTGCAACCATCAATTGACTCTTTGGCAAAAGCATACATCCTTCTTGTTGTTGCCTGCAGGTGTGTGGTGGTGAGAGCTCAGAAGCCCAGGCTACTGCCCTCGCTGAAGCCGTAAGTTGATGTAATCGCATTCTGCATTATATGTAGCCCACTCAACCTAAGCATGCTATGAAGTTTGTTGGGCTCTTTTTATATATAGGGGTAGCGTGTTCCTGTTGCCTGCGCTTAAGTGCGCAAAGGCTTAAGGAGCACACACTGCTACATCCAAGGCCTACTTAAGCAACCATTGCGGTAACTGTCAGAGAAATAACCCCCTTACTTGTACAATTTGGCGTCAGGACATGGCATGTATTCTGTACAATGGTGTCAGTTGTCAAACCCTAATCTTGTTGCTTAGCAGGCCAACATTCAATGTTTGGTTGCCCCTGCAAGGTACAGGTAATTGGTGGTACAACTGCAAAAAGAGATCCGTCCAGGTCTGCAGTTCAAACACTGGCGAGAAAGTTCTTGAATGCAAGTAAGCCAAGCTGTGTGGTTCACAGCGTAGGCAGGTTAAGCATGAAGGCTTTAAATTTAATGGGGGGGATTGTTACTTCAGATCTATGTACATTGACGGCGTGATTGGGAATTTACAACCTTAAATTGTTTTTATTGCTGACATGTTTCATAGATGGCCGCATACTGGTATGCATAGCTTTCTAAGAATGAATTGAGAAATTGAAGGTGTTGCAACTTGGCAATTTTTGTTACTAAAGCACTCAGTGGGGTCCTTGGTGTGAACAAAACTTCAAGTCACATTGCAGCTCATGTATGGGGCTTATGCAAGAAACAATGCCCTAAACACCTTTCATTGAAACCTCGTTACTGTTTACTGGAAGTCGGAGCGTGAGGCAGCTGCATGTGGATGTGATCTGTGGTTGCACATGGTCATGTCCTGCTGCTTGCACAACTGTTTTGCAGCTGCGCATGACCTGGTGATCTGTGCTTATATTTCAATTGAAAGTGAGCTATGCATATGTTTCATGCATCTTATAGGTGTAGCCAGTGCTTACCTTGAGACCTCCTATTTAGACTGAGGGGTCATTTCCAGCTGCATTTTCCTCTTAGCCCCTTGATATGCACTTGGTTTGTAACAGGGCCGCTATCATGGCTAAGAATTTAAATACATGTGCAGCAGCATGAAGCTGCACTCACATTCCTTTTAAGCTCAATATGTAACTCCTAGCAAATATCTTCGCTTTGGCTTGGCCAAGCACTGGTTTCTGGCGTCATTGTAATTTGGAGGAAAGATAGCATTGTTATCACCACGGTCCATATCATAACAGTTCATTTTCAAGTACATGGCTGTATGCATCAGCATTATGCCAAAGGCCCATTGTTACCAAGGCAGGTAGGTGGTGCATAAAATTGGAGGCTCATGCCATGTCTACTATTTACTCTCAAGGTATGTGGCATCTGCTTGCCTTTCAAAGCCTAGTCAAAGTCCCAGTCTCCCAATGCAAACACACTTCTTTTCCCGTAGCACAGGTTTCGTATTAATGACCAGGGTGGTGCGGTAATGGGATTTGTTTGAGGCTGTTAGCACACGCCATATTGCGCAGTTGGGACACCAGATTCCTTGGTCTTTAAACTGTGCAGATGCCAGCACTGTGCAGGACAGAAGCTGTATATGTTTACTACACTTGCAAATCAATATCAACTAACAGCCTGAGCAGCTGAGCACAAGATCAGGCTATTACATCCAAAGTAGGGTAACGGTCAGGCATTGGGCGTATGCTGGTCACATCATTGGGCTTCTTTGCTTGTGGCTCGCTGCAGACCGCAACCGCTGTGGCCACTGCGTTTGCTGAAGCAAGTGCAACGGTGGAGGTGGAGGGCACGGGTGAGGCCTGCGCGTCTGCCTCTGCTACTGCAAGGTGCGGCACACCAGGAGGCGTACCATACATGTGACTAGCTTAATGCCTTTCAGGGCAGTACAAGCCCTGCGGAGCCTTAGTGGCCATCTTTGGTGCATCATAAGAAGCAGGGGACAGCAGGGTTTCACAAGAATAAGTTAATCGGGATGGCAAGGTTTCTTATCATGGGCCCTTTGGCTGCACGCTTGGGCACATTCACAGTGGCGGCTGATCACTGAGCACGTGCTTAGTTGCCCAATTGCTGGGAATGTTGAGCAGCATGAGCTTCAGGTATGTGTAGTAGAGATCAGCTGAGTTCATGTGGTGAACAGCCAGGTGTTTGCACAATCACCCTCAGTTGCAACCCCCCAATTGGTGACAGCATAGTGAGTAGGCATGGCCTTCATTTTGCACCCCAAAGCCTCAAAGACTGCCATGGCTGATGATAGCCAGGGCGGTCAGATCACGCCATGTCCCCGCACTCTGTCTCACCAGCTCCATAGACGCGGCACCTGCACTGGGACAAAGCACGCATCTTAATTTAGCTGTGAGGCTACCTTGTCTGATGCACGCAAGGCAAACAAAATGTAAAGCTTAGGCAGACAACACCCCAGCCAAATGCAAGCCAGGCTGCACCTAACCCGTGAGCAGGTAATTTGGGGTCAAGGGTTGCTGAAATCTGTGTTGCCATTGGTGGTCAATGATTTTGAGGGTGCATCCTGCAATAGTAACCTGCAGGATTGCATATCCCACTTAATAACAGCTTTGTTGAAGTCTTTTTTACCAGACCTTGGTTGGTGCAACTGCCTTGGGAGCTTATAAGCCATGATCTGTGTCCTGCTTGAAAATATATAGGCTTGACTCATCCTCTTGCATACACCCTAGAGATCACTGAAGGACATTACAAGCTGTTTTGCAGGGTGCATATTTTCAAGCTGTGATGCGCACAGCTTCAGGTGTCGGAGCAACCCTCCATGCAGAGCTTTTGCCAGACAAATGGCTAACAATGTTTGCCTTCCAGGGCGGTGGCAAGAGCTGTGGCACGCGCAATTGCCGATGCCTTTGCCACTGCAACCAATGGCTGTGCAGCAGCTGTGTCTGCAGCCAAAGCAGAGGCATTTGAGGAGAGTATCGCCACAGCCACCGCAACTGCGGCAGCGGATGCCTGCTCCACAGGTGACTGGGGTTGCTGCGTGGACAATGCATGCATGTGCTATGCACAGACTCTTGCCATGTTAGGGTGTGGGCATTTTAAGGACCTGCTGCAGCGGCAGGTACCTGCAGCACCCTAGGCGTGCTTCTATTTTGAGTGCAATGTTGTATTTGCATGATTCATAGGCGTGCACTTGTCAGCCGTCTGGCACCTGGAATTTCCAGTGCTGCTATCACGGTAACAGCAGGTGCATTATGCATCTACGTGTACAAGGTTCTAATCGTGTATCTGGAGCTGCCATTGCTGTTCTCTTGCTGTCTTGCGCATTGCTGGAGCCTGCCTTGGAAGTGTATGCGCACACTCATCTGCCCAAGCCTGAAAGTGTACATGTCTTCATTCACGGTGGTGGTTCACAATCTCTGAGGCTCTAGGAAATTAGATCACTCTAGCCCCCGTCCATACTTATTGGTTTGCAACTGGAGTGCATGCATAGTTCACCAAAGCACCCGTGAGCATAGTGTTGTACGCAACTTTCAATGCTTGTTACAAAGGCAGTTACATTGAAGTCTGCGCTCAAGGTCTGCGCTCAAGCCTTAGCGTGATTTATGTTGTGTTGCATTACAAGCACAGTTCCTGGTCTATGCTTCTTTACTTGGTACAGAAGCAACCTGATGATTTGTGTTCAAGCCTACACATGATGCTTGCTGTAATGCACGCACAAGCATGTGCTGTGCCAATTGCATTCCTGTGTTAAGTGCAGGGGCATTTGATTGTAGTCTGCTGCTGCCAAGACTGCACCTCCTCAATACATGTGTGCAAGGCCACCCGTTCAGATGCAGTTTCAACAAGGTCTTTGATTATGTTGGCAGTCGCAGCTGCTGCAGACCTGTTACTTTAACACGCCGTGACCTGGCAATTGTAGCCTCCCCAGTAATTGTCTACAGCTTGCCGATGCTTGAGGCACAGACACAGATTGATTTGACTTGCTTTGATGTTGTTACACAAGATAGACAGACACCACTTGACGGGCACGCTTGCTACGCTGTGCCATTGTTGCAGGCGGTACAGCAACCGCTGAGTCACAGGCCATCTCAGTAGCCGTGGCAAGCGCAACAGCGACAGCGTTTGCCGATGCCCTGGCTGTTGTTGTGGGAGAGTGTGAGTGCCCTACCAACGGTGAAGATGAAGGTGGAGTGGAGGGAGAGCCTTCCAGCCCTCCTGTTTCACCAGAGAGTGAGTGGGATGCTGCTGCACTTCGTTTTTAAGAGCCATTGTCTCTGTATTGGACGCTATACATAGCTCCTGACATCAGATATCTTGCAGTCTGCAGAGAATTGGCGTGCTGGAGACCATATATTGCTGTATGCAGTGTGATACCAATAAGGCTCTATAGTTGAGAAATACATGCAGGAGAGGCATCCTCCATAAGCAGTATAATAGCAGCGCACGTTCACCTGGCCTGCTGTCATCTTTTTGGGCGGGTACATCAATGGAATGTGCAGTACCTTAAAAAGTGCGCAGACAAGCAAGAAACCGGCATTGGAGCTAACACAATTCACCATCTTATGTGCCTTGTCACTTCCAGCCCCAGGCGCACCAACTTACCCCCCGCCCACTTCACCCCCTCCGCCCACAACCAATGGATCCCCTCCCCCACCCACATACCCCTCGCCCCCAGCACCCCCCACCTCCCCGCCGTCCACACCCAGTGGAGGCCCCTCGCCAGCTCCACCCGGCGTGCAAAAGTGTTTTGGGTTGCCTGAGCGCGAATGCTGTCAAGACTGGGATGGGCAGTCAACGGAATGCTTCCGATTAGGGTAAGTGCAACACCTACGGAGCTGCACTGCAGCAGGGGAAGCTACACCAACAGATTAGTTGGGTCTGTTAAGGCAGAACTGCAATGAATAGCCCATGAAGCGTGGCTTACTGATTGCAGTACAGCACGCTGTGTGATCATGGCGGCACAGTGCACAAATAGCTGGTGGGAGTACAGCGCATTTTTTGCTGATGGTTGTACAGTGTGCTGTGTGCTCATGGCGGCACAGCGCACAAATAGCTAGCGGGAGTACAGCGCATGTGTGCTGCTTACAATGGATACCTGGGCTTTGCAGCTATAGGCTAAGACATTACATTGCTGCTTTTTTTTTGCTTAGCTTGGCATAGATGAACAGCAGCTCTATTGCAGGTTGCAATAAGTTGTTATATCAAATTAGGAACTTACCTTTCAGCGAATCTTGCTGAGCTGTTGCAGCTAGATTGGGCATCTTGTGAAGCAAATTAAGCAAGTTTAATTGCAGCGCGTTTCAGCATGCCATCTGAGCTCACTCGTGCCCTGAACCTCTTCCTTGATTCATCAGATGTTCTGCTTTTGCTCCTCCAACCAGCAAGAATGACAAGGCAACTTACATGCTCTTGATCTAACAATCTTCCAGTGCGGCGTGCCTGCATATTCAGGGTTTTGTTGACTTAGCATGTGCATGTGCATGCCCCTTTCCTTTTCATGATCATTACAGCACAATGGACATACCTAGATAGGTTGGACCATTTTCCTCATTCTTATCAGTCAAATTCTCTCACCAAGCGTAGCGTCCTTCATCACTGCAAATCTCAGGGCTTGCACTGCAATTAAGCATTTTTATTTCAAGTAGCCTGCTAATATGCATTATACTCAGAAGAGGCTGAAGCGCAACTGCATCTCGTACAGCTTTAAATTCTTTGTAGGCTCAATCTGGCGTCACTATCACGGAGCACAAAACATCCACCACAGCCTTGTATCTAGTTAATAGCGTGACCATGTTTGTTACCAGGGCCATGCATGCTCATGTTACATGCCTTTCTTTGTGCAAACATCCTTGCTCTGCTCCGCCCTCTTTGCAACCGCAGGTCCCAGGGTTACCGCTACAGCCTGGTGTCCTCCGATCCTCCCGTGTGGCGCGACCGTTTACTCAACCAGGACTGTGTTTGCTAGAGTTGTTTGCCCAGCGGTACTCGACTGTATGCCTTATGTATTATAGAAGAAAACAAAATGCTTATAGTGCAAGGAGCAAGTTTACAAGTGTCTTGTAGAGCTAGAGACTTATCGTTGTCAATGTAGGACAGCTGTGTCCCGCAAGATCATGCACTGTACATTAACCAGCATCAACTTTTAACTGTAACAGATTCCTGCTTGCGAACTCCCATGTCTGGTTGCTGCTTGCCTGCAATTGCTTCCACTCAGCCATTGGCTTAACACAAGTAATGCTGTAGATGGCATGCGCATTGCCTTACAAAGCTAACAAGAAAGAAGATGCGCAAGTAAAGTCATAAGATTGAGATATCCAAGTCATATCATACAGACATGAAAGATAGGTGAAAGTAGAACATCAGTTGCTTGCAATATGCAAAAAACATTACTGGTAGCAGATGAAGATCAATTAACACCATGCAGTAGCAGTCCAGTAACACAGCAAAATGGCTGCAAGCACATGTGTACACATATCAAGAGCTGCAAGCTTTAAACCTGCCCCGCTTATAAGCTGGCACAACCCTGTATGCATACAAACTTTGTGTCAAATCTGTCGTTTACTCAAGCTTTACTAAAAGGTCTGTGTCAGGGAGTCTGTCTTGGCCACCGGTACACACTGTGTAGTACCGTACACGGTGTGACAGGCAGGCGCTTCAGCGCAAGCCTAGAATCTGTAAGTGAATGCCAGCATATGGGCAAACGTCATCAATTTCAGAGTTGCAGTTTTATGGAACAGATTAGGCCCTGGGCAAAACACTTTTCACCTTCAGTCTCACACTGTCACACCTGACATACCGGTCAATTACCAACAGACTACTTTGCTCCTCGTGACATTTTGGGCCCGTGACAAAGCCACCTCTTTGAAGCTTCTAACACTAATATTATCAAAACCAGAACAGACAGCAAGTTTACAAGTATCTTGAGGAGCTACAGCTGCTGACTGAGATCATGCACCAATAATGCATCATGTTCCGTTTCTGATACACTCCTCCCTGCTATCAATTCTGTCTAGCTGTTACTTTCTCTCACTTGTGTAACAGATTCATTACATATACTCTCAGAATGCCATAGTTGGCACCCATTCAGGGCATTCATCCTTTTACATTGGTAGTCAATGCTGGGCTTGTATCTCACTCGTGGATTACTTCCCCGCGCTAGTGGGTCTAGGGTTTAATTTCAGATGGATAAAGGCAAAATTGCGAAAAGGTCCCTTGGGCAAGGAAGCAAGGCGTTGACTGGCTAAAGCCGGGTCGTCCATGAGAAGGCCGAGGAGAGTGTAACGGAATCGTTATATATACTCTCAAATTGCCATTAGTGGCATCCATTCCGGGCATGCAGATTGGAGGTATGCAGGTTACATAATACAAACATGAATGATAAGCAAAAGTAAAAAGTCAGCTGCTGCCTTCTGCAATAGCAAGAAATAGATTGATATTGCCATGCAGAAACACGCCAGTCACACTGCAAAATGGCTGCAAGTGCATGTGCTCACAAAGAAACTACGAGTTGTGAATCTGACAAAGTTGTAAGCTGGCACAACCACATATGCACGCTAACTTGAAGTGCCACATCTGACATTAAGTAGAGTTGTACTACAAATTGTTGGCCTTTGACAGAGTCACCTCTTAGAGCACTGAAATATGATACAGCAAATCAGACCATTACTAAGCTTAGAGCATGAGCAACCATGAAGGTGGATCTTGGCTCGATGGGCAATCACTAAATTCTTGGAAAAGAATTCAAACTTCTGCCAAATTGTTGAAGGACCTTATTTGTGTACACAGACATAGCACTGGGCGATTAATCACAACTAGCATGGATTGAGGTCCCTACCCAGAGAAGTGCAGACCAAGAGCTCGTAACAAAGACAAGGGTAAAATGCTTGCTGACACATATCTTCACACATCCTGCATTAGCATGAAAGTACTCTCAAGCTTATGCCGCAACCATAGACACACACATAACAAAACCCTTAGCTCTAGTGTGTTCCCTCTGTCAGTCACACAATCACTTCAGCTCCTTGTCTTTGCCTTCTGGATGCACGTCAGTGTAGATCTGATGTTTCTTGGCCTCCTCACTCAGTGGCTGTTCCACAGCTTTGACAGGCGTCTTCATACGCTGTGCCCTGTGCAATCGAGATTGCATTGATTGAAGTTATTGGCCTGCTTGTGACTTGCAAGCACATCATTCCAGAATGCCTTATATGTCTAATAGATCTAAATTATCATTTTTCTAGTAAATTAGAAAACCATTAAGCAAACGTGAAGGCTACTGCAACAATGCTCAATGATGCCTGCATGCGTGCATTTCTCTGTAGTTGCGTGCGTTTGTGCATGCTTGAGCACATAATGGCAAGTGTGCTCACTTGCGTGTGCATGCGTACTGCATAACTGACCTGTCTTGCTCAAATTGCTTCTCGCGCTCATGGTAGCTTGCATCAGCTGCTGCTGCATGCATGTCCTTCAAAGAAGGTGGTTGCCCCTGCTGCTGTCCTGCAAGGGTACAGCGCAAGTGTGTTGACTGGGTAATGCAGTGCTTGGACATCACACAAGTATGCATACCTGTAACTTCCTAACAAAAAGATGGCATGGTGTTTGCCTGCTACCTTTCTGATTTTTGTTCTAACGCCTTTTACCTATGGTGCATGTCTGCCCACTTGAAAGTCTGAAGCACAGCAAGCCGTCTTATTGGGGCTAATGCTGGGTTTTCCTCATTATGCTATCTTTCTGCCATTGATGCACACCAAACATAAGAGCTTAAAGCCATGAACCCTGTACGTAGGTAGTCAGTACAAGAAATCCAAACTTAGTTAGTAAAATGTTCAATTTGTGTTCACATGTCATCAGACATCTTCCAATCATTAGCAATTGCAGACATTTGGTGGGCTGTAAGCTGGCTGGACATCAACCTCAGGCAAGTGATTGCAGACTTCACGCAGCACACAGTAACTGCAAGCATGCAGCGCAGTTTTGAAATGTGGCAAGCTAGACACGACATACTTACACGTGGTTGAGGGTCTCGGTTGCACATTGAATAGTTTTCTTCTTTGATTTGCCACAAAACGCCTAGGTGTCATGGTCAAAAGGGCTAGCCGACGGATTGATGCTACGGAGGTGATTCTTCACCCATATATACGTGACATCCCCCCCCATTTTACAACCTTAGTGCCCCAGCACTCCTGGGCTGCAGGGGCACTAAGGTGGACCAGGCCTTTGTGAATGAACGAAGTGCGCAAAAGCGCGCGGCTACCCAGTTTCGAACCGGGCACCGCTACCAAATGTCATGATCAAAAGGGCTAGCTGACGGTTTGATGCTACGGAGGTGATTCTTCACCCATATATACGTGACACTAGAAGCTATTAGTTGAGCCATTTTTGAGCAATATCTTTGTCAAAGATCATGATGATACTATAAAAAAGGGCTCCAGGGCCCTAGTGAGTCACCGTGTCTCTTTTCCCTGATGTATGTAAGGGGCCATAATGCTTTCTTTATGTCCAAGTCAGGTATCAACCGCTGCTGTGGTCAACGCCCAGGATGAGGCAGCATACCTGTCGGGCTGCCAAACTTGCGTCTCAGCTCTGCAGCTGCTTTCACTGTCCCCTCATGTATGGTCTCCTGAAACTGATAGTGAGGGAGATGTAACATTGGGTGGCCATTTGTCACTGGCAATGAGGGACATTGTCTCATGGTTGGTCTCCTGCAACTCAGAATTGAGGCATGGGACAGGTCTAGAGGAGAGTTTTGACATGTTTGCACAGATGCAGCTTTTGATTTGCAGCCGGCCTCAAGCAAAGGCACAAGATTCCACATCATGATTCAGGCTGACTTTGTATGATTAGTGGCAAGCTAGGTCACCAAATATGCACCGCTATCATGCAAGCAGCTGTCTGTGTTAAGCAGCAAGCAGGGCATGAGTTTTTCCAGGCCTCAGACGCATCCTGGTTTTGGATGGATCAGAGACAACCATTATCATTGCATGCAACAGCATGTACGCGTCATAGAGTCTTTAATTAAGGTCATTGAGGCTACGAGCTTCGCATATCATTGTGACATAAGATAAGCAGCACTATACACTGTTATGCTTTTTGTTGTAAAAAGATTGAGCATCATTTTGAAGATGTTAAGTAGCTTACAAAGGCAGGATGGTACAATGATGTACACCTATTGTTTGGCACTGACCTGTTGCCGATAGCCCTTTATTTCAGACGAGCAATGGTACTTGCAAGAAACAGCTCCTTTTAAATTGGTAGTGAGGTGCTGTTTACCAGCAGCTAGTTGCAACCGTCCAGGAAATACTCATGTTCTCCCTTGCAAGGATCCACCTATTGCGTGTGTGAGTGTTAGGAGCTTCCATTTTGCATTCACCTTAACTGACTCCACTAGGTGGGTTGCCCAGTCCTTTGCCATCTCTGCATTGTCAGCCTCATGGTCACCTGCACGGTTTGGGGAGCTCCAGAATATCTGTAAGGCTTTACCAGGGCATTGTAGTGACCTCTGTGGCTCTGCTGTTAGGTGCAGCCAAAGGGCTTGAACAGCTTGAACATCATGACACCATGGAGCGGTAAAGCACAATGCAATGATAGGGAAGTGATGCACAACACGCTCCTGGGACAAAGATACAAAATACCCGGGACGTTAATATCACGGGCACAGTGGGACCTGTTGCTAAAATGTGACAACAAATCATAACTCAAGCAACTGATTATCAACACCTGATGCCCATTTAACGAACAGTATGGTTGTTGAGTGTGCTCGCACAACTTGGAGCACAATTCCCCCCATGCTGATCAGCAACAGCACTGTGAAAAACATCCAAAAGCAAGGTGCTTCAAATAATTAAGACAGCATTGAAGAAGGTAAAATGTTACTGTGCATAAATGCTACTGTCCTTTGCAGCGCCTATTAATCGAAGGAGTTTGTTTGGAACTTTGCACCAGACATCATTACAAAATTGATGTAAAGGGTGTGCTTTATAGCTAGAAAACATCACCTTATCTTACCTTTGTCCACTGCATGCATGTAGAGCGTGGGGTGCTCTCTTAGCCTGTCAGATCTGCAAGTCAGTGTAGAATATGCAGTGTAAGGCTTTGCTGCACGTCACAGGGAGCTTCAGATAATGCTCTGCGTTCCGTCATTGATAATCTGCTCACGGCAATCTTAAGGTCCTTACACCTAGGGATGTTGTAAGGGTGTTTGTATGAACTGGGCTTTATAGTAGACCTGTTATTGCTGATCTGCCACTTTCTCTGCTTTGTGACTTATCTGTTTTTTTTGCCAGCTTCCCTGTGATGTTTTTGGTTGCCATTTAAGCCGATTTACAGAATTGAGAAAGTTGTGGAGGCCAAATAATTGTAAATGATTCACAAGATAGGCAATTGTGATGCAAGAGCCTTAACGTTTTTATTTGGAGAGAGGCCTTTATTAAAGTATAGTGCTATGCACCTCAATGCATGGATACTCCCTTGTTTGCCTTTGACACAACTGTATGAAGATGTTCAGCTCCTGTGAGATCCTCATGATGCACACGCAAATAAGCATTGTGCGCAGCTCCCCTATGGCTTTCAGAAACAGCACCCTGCAATGATACCAGAGCTACACAGTTGCGCATACGCCCACCGCAACACTGGTGCAACACTAAAGCTATTAGCAATAGTCAGACAGTGGCCTTATGTAATGTGCCAGTTGCGCTATGCCGAAAAGGACTGCGCCATGGCTGGTGGCCAGATGCCATTATGGCAATTTCCTACTCCTGCATACCAGGAGCGAGGGGACTTGCGCCCCATCCTTAAGGTCTTTGTGCACTCTGCCGTTACTTGCAACATTGGACGCGCTCATCTGATATGTTGCACCTTAGCTTGGAGCATGCTGCAGGCAACCCCTAGGCTCATAATTAAGGTGGAGCACTTTTCCATACTTCATCCTTCCTCAGCAAATGCAACACTGAAGCCATGTCCGATGTATCTTTTTCATTGAGTCCGCAATCTATTTGGCATTATTTGTTTGAGAAGAATGTTCAAAGCCCGGTCCTGGTTGCAAGCCACCTGATATTATTTACATAACTGGCACAGTTTAAATGTTTGTAATCCACGCCCCTAGCTACCTCCAAAAGCATGCACAACTTGACCGCTTAAGCATCTGCACTACACATACCCTTTTAATTCTTCTTTTAATTCAAGTAATGACTCGAGTGATCACCAGGCTAGCTCTTGTTGCATGTAGAACTTCTGAATAGATTTGTTGCACCACACTTTTTATCTATTCTCCTACTTGAACATACCTGCCATGGAGAACCTCTGTGGCATGTGGGCTTGCCTCAGCTACCCTCTTGTTCACCTTGATGCAGCGATAACAGGCGTTGAAAGTCGTGTGTCACGATGATTGATCCTCTGCTTATATCCCTTCTTTGCTGGAGTACGTGTGCAGACATTTGTTTCGTATGCTTGTGCTGACCTCCTTAGAGAACAAGAAGTGTAGCAGCTGCCATACTGACGTGGGAAGACAAAGTAAAGGAAAGAAGCAGTAGATACACACAATTTTCCTCATGCAGACCATGTGCAGGACTGCTGGTCAATTATTAAAGAGAGCCTTCTGTATTACTGCATGTGCTTAAATGTGTCTAAGGGGGTTGCATACCGGATCTCAATGCAGAAGCAACAGAATACAAGCAACAGTGATAAGAAGAGCAAAACAGCCAACCAGCGCACCTGGCGCTGAAACTCTTCGGGCTGCATCCGATCTGCGCCATCTCTTGCATGGACAGCATGATCTAATGCTTCTCTGTAGCCGACCAGCAACAGAGAATTTGCAGTTTTTGAGTGCAAATAAATCGCAGAGCTAAGGTACTCACAGCAAAAACGACGTCATTACTTAACAAAAGAGTGTGGCATGTGGGCCCTAACAAATAACTTCAAAAACTGTGGAGCACTGACTTTTGAAGGCAACGGGCCTGAGCTTTGCGTACAAAAGCAAGCTTGGACACATGGCACACTGGTCTCAAGGCTGCGCAACACGCCTGTGAAAAAATGAATGCCCGGAATATATGCCAACTATGATGATCTGAAAGTATATGGGATGACTCTGTTACAGTCTTTCCGTCCTTGGTATGGACGCCCCGGCCATAGCCAGACGACGCCCTGCATCCTTGCTCAAGGGATGCACCTGAGCCTTAGTCCTTGCTCAAGCTTGGGCATCCCTTGAGGGACATGCCTTTCAGCCTATATGCCTGTGTCCATCAGGACTTAAACCATAGACATGCCTCGCATGCGGGAGATTTAATTTGCAGGTGAGCTTCAAGCCCAGCATCGCTTTGTTTAAGAACAAATGTGCAGAGTGGTTGCCAGATATGGTAATTTGAGAGTGAATGTCACGTTTTTGCTACAACGCCGTGCTGCTCAGCACGCACCTGGGCGCATCAGGGGATCTGCTGCATGGAGGAAACAGAAAGGTTTGTGCATGAGCATGCGTTAATGTTAACCCATCTCTACACTTGAATATTTACAGCAGCCAGCATGGGAGTGCAATGCGTGCCAGCTGTTACACTAGCAAAGCCGCTCCCTTGTACCTTTTGGGTAGCTCATTCGGGATTTGCTCCTGTGGGAAAAACATAAATGTGCGACATTATGTGCAAAAGCAGCACAGGCGCAAACAGTTGCAACCAGTGCGCACTGCTCATCGCATGGCAGCGGAAAGGCCTTGTCAATTCACTTCAGTGAGCAAGCTTGCAGTATCAGCATGCCTGGTACACAGAGCGGGTGCGTGGGAAGGGGATGTGCTCCTCCGCTTTTTGATCCCTGTCGTGTGACTCGCCCGCGTAACCTCTGCTGCTTGCCTTTGGTACAGCCAGTAGCAGAGAGGGCTGCCAGGTAGGACTGGCTTCAAGAATCAGGGATGCCAGCTGCATGCATGTAATGAGGTTGCCGTACGCCTGGGAGATCTGCTATATCTGCTATCTGTCTATCTGTAAGCTGGCTTGAGCACAAATGTTTCCATGCCCCCTGGTCAGCACAAATCTGTGCATTTGAACGCACCCTGTGGCGCAGCATCAAGGGCCACCCAGTGAGTAATGCTGGATCTGTATTACACCAATAGCATGAAAAGACTTATTTCATAGTAGCCATAATAATTTTATAGTTACTTAGTGGCCCTCACACGCACATCGATGATACAGGTGATAGCGAGCCGAAATTGATGCCTAGAACATAAAACAATATAATTTGACAATATAATCAACAAAGCCTATCTTGTAAAATTAAGTAGATTGTGCCCGCCGCAAGGAAACTTGATTGAACTTTTATTAGGGTCGATTGAAGAGGAAATGAAAGCACTAGGGAGGTTAATGATAATTTAAAATTTATATTATAAACGGAATATAGTGGGAGTGCTACGTGTAAGAACTTATGCGTTGTACAGCCCTTATTCGAAGGTGTGAGCTACTAATGATGGTGACCGGTGGCTGGTTGGACACCAGAGGACAGTGCATGTTAACAAGGAACATATAGTAGCGCACCTGCCCTACTGTCTTAGCCGTTGGCTCGCTAGTTCTACTAAAAGTATACCAATACCGCAAGTGTGAGGAATAGTTACAAAGTGGGCAAGAGGGGCCTATGATCCCCAAAGCTAGCACAATATTCTGAAATTGCCCTGGGTCTGGTCCGGTTATAAGGGTCTGTCAGTAAGTTGGCATGTTGATCTAGATCTGGGAAATGTCTGTTTCCTCACAGCAAGCATGTGGCATTGGCCTTCAGGCGCAGATGTAGGTCTGCCACAACGTTTCAGATTGCAGCTTATTTCTCCGTATTGATTTTGCACCATGAGGTCAGTCATACTACATACAAGTGGCTTCATCAGGCTTGCCAGGTCAGAAAGTAGCAAGGTTCAGCATATTTGCATAAGCTATTAAAAGTTTGGCTCCAAAATCCGATCCAACACGTTATTGCAAGGCTGCAAGGATCAGCGTCTGCCCAAAGTTGTTGCAACCTGCATTTTATCCTGTGGCGTCATGCTATTGGCAGAGTAATGATGTCACAACAAAAGTACTCATGCATCTGTGAAAGTGGCATCGCAAAGCAAACAACCCTAGTCCTGCACTAGCGTGACAAGGACTTGCCTTTGAACCTTTTGTAAGAACTATTTTCTCCTCTTGATCTGGTCCCTAGTTCCTGACACCCGCATGTACCTCTGGCTTTAATTTAGTGTTCCTGTAACATCAAGGCTCCATTGCTGTGGCATGTAGTTGGCCTTCCACAGTGGGGCTTTTCACGTGACGGTTCTTCAGCTTGTAAGGCTTTTCACGCTACAAAAGGTGCTGGCATTCAAGCTGTTCTTTTGCACTCCTGCTACTTGTGCTCGTTCTTGCATGCATTTGTCCCTGGTGATTTGCATAAAATGCTAAATTTCATGACCACGTTCCTTGTGCGTGGTACCCCGACTGCTCCCTCCCTCTGATAAAGTCCTGTGTGCTGTCTACCCGTCACCACACAAATGTCAGTGCGTGCCGTCCGCCCGGCATCTCTTTGAACGTGGTGCGTGCCATCTGCCCGCCAAACCTCATCACTGTGACATAGTAAAAGGGTTATCGGTCTTGTGATGCCACTTCCACGAATGTACGAATACTTCTATCGTAACAATCACCCTTACTCTCACTCTTGTTGTCCTTGTCTCAGTTGCCATGAGCTCTGCCAAAGCAGAGGTTGCTCGCAAGGTCAAGCACCAGGGTCCCAACGAAACGTAGGTGCAGGCCTGCATCTAGATGTGCGCCTTGCATTGTTCTTGCTGTAGAACTACATCAAGCCAGCGGCTAACACAGTACGGCGGTGTGCTATTATATTCACTTACTTCTTCAAAACTTTTCTCTGGAGTCGGAAAAGCACCATCGGTCACCATTGTCATAGCTCACACCTTATAGTAAGGGTTGTGTAACACAACTTGTGTCCCCCTCCCCCTTCCCTTTATCTGATCCAGCTCCACCACTGCAATCCAGACGGTGCCCTGTCCCCCGCACTCAGTGTACGTTACTGCAGCGTCTTACCAAGGACTTGCATCACACGCTGATACTCAGCCATGCTGTAAGATCTCAGCAATGCTTATGTTGAGCGTTTACCATGTCAATGGTCTTTTTTGCTTAGCCTTTCTTAGCTTTTGTACTTTATGTCATGTCATCACATGTTCAGAGGTCACTCTAAGGCTTCCACTCATTGTGCTCATCGGTGTACTTTGCTCAAGCTACAAATTGGCGGTGAACAGCTTTTAGCTCTTCTTTGTGCCTTTGCATATAGCAAGGTTTCATATAGCTAGGCTTCAGCTTATACATACAAGGTCCTGGACGCCTTTGATTCCTTTTGTTTGCACAATACATCCCTACGGCGTGCATTAGCCCTTGCAGCCATCCTACTCTGTGCAGCTTGCAGCTCTTCCTCAACCTTGCAATCATCTTGCTCTATGACTTCCGCATACTTGTGTACACTTGTCACAGTAACAGGCAAGCTCACATATGCTAGAACGAAAGGATGCATAACATACTTTAGATAGAAGGGCGTATACTTCACCTTTTCTTGCGAAAAGTCATTTATAGCAAACTCTGCGCACACTCAGTGCTCACTCCAATCAAATTGATCTGGGACAACATATGCTCTTAGCATCTTTTCTTGTGTATGACTGGTCCTTTCAGTCTGACCATCACTCTGAGGGTGGTATGATGTAGGCAAGCACATCTTGACCCCTGTAAGAGCAGTCACTTGTTACCAGAACACGTTTGTACATATTGTCCCTCTATATGAAAGCACTGAATCTGACATTCCGTGCAGCCTGAGGATCCAGAATCTAGATTGCTGTGCAAATTTTGCTGCATCAAGCATTCCACAGCGGACACTAGATCTAATGCGGATGAATGATCAGACTTTGTCAAGAGGCATTTGGGGAGAAATTATTTTAAACTTGATTATCCATTTGTACATGCCGACTTTGTGACATTACCCCCCATACAACAGGCAGCACTCCCGGGATACAAAGGCAAAAGGGTTTTATACCACAGAGGAATATTTTGGAGTTCCCTGGGACACAAACCCTTGTCCTAATATGACCCGCACAGACATTGCCTGCATCGCCATTTAGTGCAAGGAGAGCAAACCTCTTGAGTTACAAGATTTTTGATTTGATGTTGTTACACAAGATAGTTCAGAGCCCAGTCGAAGTAGCGACTTCGTTACGGGCCAATAAACTGGCAAGGGGCGAAGGAAGAGCCATGATGAC
>QAXF01006263.1:4260-17645 GCA_004335645.1 Dunaliella sp. WIN1
CACACACACACACACACACACACACACACACGTGCGCGCGCGCGTGCACGCACGCACGCACGCGTGCATGCGCATGCACAATTGTTGCAACTCCCCACACACCAACACACATGCATGTGCATAAAGGCGAGCTGCTCCCATTATTGGAATACTTGGAATACACGCACGAATAATGCCTGACAATTTTCCTTGCCTAGGCCTGTGCTACTCAGCTTCGTTTTATAGATCCATAATTAAGCACTGGTGATCCATAAGTAAGCACCGGGTACCCGTTACTGCCAGTCAACAATACTGCCCCTAATACCCACCCTCCCAAGAGCACTGAAAGGCAGGCTGCAGCCCTGGCTAAGTGCCTGAGTACTCTAGTGCGCTACTCTTTTCTACGATCCCTGACCAGCTCCTTTTCTCCTTTTGCCCTTCATGCAGGGCACCGCAAACGTTCAGGCTCTGGACATATGCACATCGTACTCGTCAGGCTCAGCATTTGATTGTCAGACGGCCCTGAACAATGCATACGGCACGGGCGACCTATTTTTTACATGCACCTTGGCCAACAGCGCAACTGAGTGCTTCGAGCGCGTTAGGGCTGGCGAAAGCGCTGCTACCATCGTGGGAGGTGGGTGTTCGCAGGCTTAGGCTGAAGTGCCTGCACGCACATTTCATGCTCTTTGCTAGGGCAGTATACTGCGTGGTTGTACAGGGTAAACTAATGCTTGCAAGTTGTATGATTATAGCACTTACACATTTTTAAGATAAATTAGTAAAAAAGTCTTCAGAGGGGGTTATCTGAGGCCCAAAATGGGTATGCTTTTTAGAGGTTCCCAGGGTATGGCCTCTGTGGCGGGCACCTTTGAAACTCAGTCACCCACAGGTAAGTACCCATAGCAGCTGAGCTTGAAAGGTGCCCGTCACGGAGACCGTGCCTAATCAGCTGTGGCGTGAACCTTACTTTACACAACCAGATCGCCAACCTAGATCACCCACTGGCCCAAATTGGGTGCTTTTCAGTGATATGGATTCCATGCACCAATAATATCATTGCAAAAGAAATGGAGTGAACTTACCCAGTGGTTGGTCAGGTGTGGAATTTCAGCCATTTCCCTTAAAAAAAATATCAGCCAAATAGGCCCCAAAACCGGCTTCCTCCAAACCAGCATTTTCATATCCACGATTACTTTATAATACTTGAGGAATGTTCTGGTACTATTTTTAATGGTTTTTGACCCGTGGCTGGGCCCTGGTGAGCGCAAATCGGGTTGATCTAGGCCAAAAACGAGGTAGATTTCCACATCAGAGCACTCAGACATCTGTTTGACCCCAGAACTTTTCCGACCACCTTCTTGTATTGTATTAACATGATTTGAGCCAATAAAGGAACCTTTCCGGACTTATGCTCAGATAGCCCCCTCAGGTTAGGTCAAGGTCCTGAAGCAAGAGGAAGAGTGAGCAATATGGACTACATAAACATGCAGCACGGTCTTCAGTTCTGCTGCTGCTAAGTTGCCATTCAGATGCAACGTGATAAGCAAGCTTAAGCGTTTCAGTGTATTATCCATGAAGGTAGATAAGAGCCGCTGCTGGGTTTAGCGTTGCTGTTTCCAACCTCTATGTTGGTTTCCAAGATGCCGCGGGCCAGGCAGCAGGGCCTTTGCCTGAAGGCCAATGAGCTCCATTGATGAAGAGGTTTCGTGTGTCCAGATTGAATGCTTAGGCTGATGGATCTGCCAGTGCTTGACTCAGACGCTTGAGCCGCCCCTCTTGCGTCCTAGAATTTTAATGTCCCCTTCCCCCCTTGCTTTCTGGACTTTATTTCCTTCCTTTTGAGCCTCCCTTCCCCCTTGCTTCCTGAGCGTTTGGTGCTCCTTTTCTCTCTTGCTTTTCTTTGCCTCTTCCCCCCAACAGTGGACCTCTGCTGTCTTAGGTCCCGTCTGTGTCTCTTTGCCTTTCCTTCATCAAGGTTTAGCTGCCCGGCAGCTTATATCTTTCTCATGCCCTTTGTTTGAATTCGAGCATTTGCTATCATCATGGCTTATCCTTCACCCCTTGAGAGTTCATTGGTCCATGACAAAGTTGCTACTTTGGCTGGGACCTGAACTGATCTTGTGTAACACCAAATTTTTATCATTGCACTCAGATGAATTGTATATGTTACTTAAGCTTGAGCCAAGCCTAGAGCTTGTGCTAACACAAGCAAAGGTTTCGCATGTACTGTCAGACAAAGAACACCGTTTGTAGTTTGGTACTAGGTTATCAAGCAGTTTTGTTGGGGTTTGTGTCAGAAAGCACTGCGAGGACAATAATGTTTTCACCTCAAACAAACACAAGGAAGCCCATGTACTTGGGGATCACTTCAATCACTTAGTGGGGGGGCCTTATTTTCCCCTCTGGAAGTTTAGCTGTGCTTCCAAGTATGCCATTAGTAGTGCTTCCCCATGGCACCCTTTTGTCAGTGATCCAACTATCTGTCTGCTGGCTAACTTATAGCATTCAGAACACTGGCAGTGCTTATAGATTTCAGCACTAGAGCAACTTTTGCAGGTGTCAATCACGCAAACTCAGCATTTCAGGTCTACTCAGGGCCTTCCTGCTTCTCATACACCTACTTTAGACATTTACAGCAGTGCGCTCAAGCTAGACATGCGTCCTTTCCAGAAAAGCTGCCATGCCCCTGCAAATGTAGTGCTCATGGTATCCCCCATGCTCCTTCTCTTGCTCAGGCTCTCACTGCTGAGAAGTTTGGGGCTATTAGCCAGGTTTTCTTTAAAACACACACAAGTCATAGCCACCATTGCTACATTCACGCCCTCAATAATTTAAATGGCGGAAGGAAGTTCACGTTGCATGATTCATGGGCCATTATGGACACCAGATTAGAACACAAGGAAACGCTTGGAGTGCTACCTACGACCCTGATGGTGGCTTTGCCCCAGAACTGGTCCATAGCATGCTACCTACCCAAGAGATGAAGCTTATTCAAGTGTGCACCTGCACCTGTGACCCAGCCGTACAACGCCAGATTGTCAGGTCTATGCTGCATGATGTCGGTAGCGCACATACCTGCAACAGCTTCTTGTCTGTCAATGATAGACATGTGTTTACTATCAGGAGGCTGAATGACCAGTGGTTGCTTCTGGACTCTCTGCTCAGAGCTCCTGTCTAAGTCACAGATAATACCCCTGTAGAAATGCTTGGGGGCATGCAACTACCGTACAGCCTTTACAAGTTATTGTATGCAGATAACCAGGAAGACAAAACACAGAGCACATTACACGTAGAAAGACAAGAGAAAGCCTTCTGCCTCGTTCACGCCTTTAATATGGCCCTGGGAGAGCAGATATTCACAGGGACTGAGGTGCTGGAGTACATGAAATTGCTAGAGGAAACCTTGTCAAACAGGGTAAGACAAGCTTCCACGGTGCAACAAAGAACCTGCTTCAAACCTTCGTTGCTCCAGCATTATACACCTGAAAGGGGAGAATTCTTTATCATGGCAGTCAATCGTTTCCTCCACTACCTGAGCTGGAACCAAAACAAAACTTTATACCTTACTTATGCTGTAAAAGACTTACAAAGATGCCAGATATGCCCATCCATGCTTGATAACATTCCACAAGAAGCAGCGCACAAAGAAGCTGTTATTTTGTTCACCAAGTCTGCCAATAACAAAGGACACGCATGCACTATCAAGCGGATTTCTGAGAAATTAGGTGCAGCCCCTTCCTAAAGATTGTAACTTTTAGACTCTGAAGCCAATAGCCTATGCCTTTACATACAGAGACAGACTGGAATAATCTTTCAGGAAGCCTTGTCTGCCTACAATCTGGTGTATCTTGTTAAACAATGCCTCCCATGCCGGCTTGTACACAGCAGACCCTAACATCCAGTTCTATCCAGAAAAACTTGATACAAACCACATACAGTATTACGTATCTGATGAAATAACTCACCAAGGACCTCAGCATGCACCTGCAGCTGAACCCAAGCTCAGCCAATCTCCAACTGAGAAGGCAGAAGCAGTGGAGACACACATGCATACGTCAGATAGAACCTGCCTTTACAGCGACATAAGAAACAGAGCAGATACGGTTGATGTGCAACACTCTAACCCTCTGTATGAGGAAGAAGTGCACCATAGCATGCCAAATAAGGTGCAGCACCTGAAGATTGTGACAATGAATGTAAGGGGCATGTATGAAAGCCAGTAAAACCTGTGGCAGGCCCTCCATAAACATAACCCGTATGTATCGGTCCTCACAGAAAAAAAGCTCAGTGACCTGAACAAAAGGACCTGGCTTTACATACTACTACAGGGGTACAGGTGGTGGCCTTTGCCCGATAGAAGTGGAACACTAGTGTGCATCCGCACCGGCATTGCAGGCTTGACTCAAGCTAAACTAACATACTCAGATGGTACCGGCAGGATCATCAGCGTAAGCCTCCAATCTGGAAGCACGTGCCTTCTCATCATTGGTACCTACTGGCCCTCAGGCACCAGCTCTGCTGCCTTGGACGCCCGCAGCCTCATGGAACTTCTTGCAGGCTGTGAGCTGCAAAGAGGGTATACAGGTTTGACCCTGCGCGAGGAGGAGGGGGACTTGAGGGAAACTGCTTCTGCTGCCGCACTGCTGTGGGTGGAGTATGGTGGGGGAGCAGGTGTGGTCGATTCATGCTGCTGCTGCTGCTGCTGCTGCTGCTGCTGCTGCATCCTAATGGGGGAACCTGCACCTTGGTTGGGACCTCTCCTGAGTGCCCTGCTAAATTTTAGCCTTGGGACACCAAGCAAGCAAGAGGAGCAGACGTTGTTACTGCTGCAAGTGCTTAGAATGCTTGCATGGATGTCCATGGTAACAACATCGGCTGCAGGGCTGCAGATGTCATTGCCGGCAGCTGTGCCACGCAGGTCCGTGAGGTTACTGCACACATGCTCAGCGTCTGTGTCATGGGGGTTGGTGGCTGCCTTGTTGCTGGGGGTGTTGCACACAATTAGTTGTGCAGGAGTCAGACCCCTGAGTTCAGTGAATAAGCATTTAGAAGGCAAGGGCAAATATGTGGACGGCAGTGCTTGATGCATCAATGGATACCATGATATGTTGTTAAGAAGGAATAGAAAAGGCAGAGGATAGAGAGGTGAGTCATGAGCATCCAGCTGCGCAAGATTCCATCGAATGGATACGGCCAAGGCAGCCACGCATGCAGCGCAGCAAGGCAACGAGTGCATACACAACATGATCAGATTGTGAGGCACAAGAAAGATGGGGGCGTAGCAACACGAATCTTGTGTAAGCACAGTAAAAGGCTGTGCTGTGGTTGATTGTGGGCAATCTGTTCGGATCATCGGGAGAAATGGGCCAGCGGCGCTTCACGCAGACCCTAAGCTAGCAGCATGAGGCACCTGTGTAGCTAAAGTGATCTTGGGTAGCTCAGTGACCGACCGTCTTGTAAAGTGTGTGCAACCCAACTTTTTGTGAGCTTGTGGCATTGCAGTCATAAGGTATGCATATCTCAGAGGATGAGAGCAGTCACGAGCCAAAGGTCAGGGATAGCCCTCAGTCTTGCTTGCAACCTACGATCTCCTACCTTCATCCCAGAAAAATACCCAGAAAACCTTGCAACCCTTCCACAATACCAAGGGGCTTAGGCACTGATTGAGTGTTAGCAACCTGGGTGCATGACCGAACCTTGCTATTGAATGTATGAATTTGCCATCAAGCAGTTTGGAGGGCTATAGAAGGCATTGATCCTGAAGGTCAGCTCAACTAGCTGATAATATGTCAAGTATGGTTGCTCCTCCTATAGTTGAAAGTGCCCAGTCTGCTTCTCGGTTCTTCAGAAAGTTTGGACTTCTAAGTGCATGTTGTATGCAGTTATAGCAGAACTTGCCTTCACGGTAGAAAAATGTCCAGCTTCAGAAAGGCTTACTTGCAACGCTGCAAACTTTTTCTCAGGATCACCAGCCTATATTGATTTAATAGATTCAACATAGATTCAGGTCAGAATGTGTCCCATTCAATAAGTGGATCTTTACAGCTACTACAGCACTCCACTGGGAACTGTTCCAATTACAGCTCAAGTGTCTAAGAATGAATGCCCGGAATGGGTGCCAATATTGTGCAATGTGCGGCGATAGGCACTCGAGTGTTTTAGTTCCCATTCGCGCAATAATGTACGTAAAACAGCACATAACATTCCCCCCCATCAGGTCCAAGCCTCCATGCTTGACCGGGGATCCACAAAATGGAATTCCCCGCCTACGCTATGGAGTTACACAGCTGGGTGAACGACGCACTGTTTGGGACAAAACCTTTGTGCACGCCCCAAGATTCATACTGCAGACCTTGACAGGCCACTTTGCAGCAGAGCGGCGTTTAACGCTCGACCAAGCATCGCGACCAATGCAACGTGCGGCAATAGGCATTCGAGTTTTTTAGTTCCCATTTCCGCAATATATGTACATGAATCAGCACTGACATACTGGCAATCTGAGAGTATATGTATGGATCCGTTACACTCTCCCCGGCCTTATTATGTAAAAGAAAGAATGCCCGGAAGGGGGGCCAATTACGGCAATCTGAGAGTATTTGTAATGATTCTGTTACACTCCCCGGCCTTTTTGTGGACGTCCCCGCCATAGCCAGTCAACGCCTTGCATCCTTACCCAAGGGATGCGCCTAAGCCTAGGTCCTTGCCCAAGGGACCTTTATGTTTTATTTGCCTGTGTCCATCAGGACTTGAACTAGAGACCTGCCTCACGCGCGGGGAAATAATTCGCAGGGGAGCTACAAGCCCGACATTACTACCAGTGTAGAAGATTGAATGCCCAGAATGGGTGCCAACTATGGCGATCTAAGAGTATATGTAACGATTTTGTCACTACTATGGTAGTCCTGGCCATAGCCAGTTGACGCCTTGCATCTTTGCCCAAGGTTTGCGCTTGAGCCTAGGTCCTTGCTCTAGGGGCAAATTTTTCTCTTTGCCTGTGTCATCAGAAATCAAACCCTAGGCCTGCCTTGCGCGTGGGGGAATCATCTGCGGGTGAGCCACAAACGTGGCATTGCTACCCATATAAAAGAATGAATGCCCGGAATGGGTGCCAACTATGGCAATCTAAGAGTATATGTAACAATTGCATTGCAAGATGTTAGGCCTTGCGCTTACATGACATCCAAGGAAGTAAAAAAGGCTGAGCGTTATTATCATACAATAGACCAAAACCTCTTGGGCATAATGCACGTATTGTCTGTATAGCATTGTTACCTTGAAGGCAGTGAATGCACAATCTTGACCGTATTTCCCTGGTCCATCTGCAAAATTAGCCCTTATTGAACGAGTGCCAAGTGAGATGGCTAGAATTTCTGTCACGGTTTGAACCAGAACTCAAGTGGCAGTACAGGCGATGCAAAACCATAATTGCTGATAGTTGGTGCTTGCTACTTTACGCTGCACACGCACTGCGTGCACACAATGCCACTGCCAACGCATACTCCATCTCACATGGTACTATGTCCCACAGTCATCATTGGTGCCACTCCTGAACTTGGCCTGCTACGTACGGGTACCTGCGACATAAGAGGCATATGCTGTAGATCCTTGGGTCCAGGCCAGCAAAGCGCAATTCTGTAGGCGTTAAGGGCTTTATTTGGTGGACAACAAAAATGTTGTAAACACCAAAGAACTCAAACTGGACAATATGTATGCACATCATGCACCAAAAAAGTGCTGGACATAGAGGCAGGCATAACATTCAATCGCATCAATAAGCCAGACTTTCTGGTGGCCTAAAATGCACCTGGATGTTTATCAATATGTTCAAACATGTGACACATGCCGGAGGAATAAACACTCCATCCAGTTACCAGCAGGATAATTGCAGGCATTGCAACTACCTGCTAGGCGCTGGGAACATGTCACAATGGACTTCATAACACAATTACCCAGGGCTGCTAAAGGCCATGATGCCATTATGGTCTTTGTGGACAAGCTCTCTAAGTATGTGCACTTTACTCCCACAACCACCAACGCTTCTGCCACAGGCTCTACGTACTTATTCTTAATCTTGGACAAAGTGGTCTCCTTGTTTGGGCTTCCATATAACCTTGTCACAGACAGGGATCCTGGGTACACAGGCGACATGTTTCAAGCATTCTGCAAATGTTTGCAATTGTAAATGCTTCAACTACTGCATTTCATCAACAAACAGATGGTCAAACAGGAAAATATAATTCTGTTTTGGAGGATGTACTCAGGCATTACATCGCAGCAGACTAAACTGTTTGATGAACTGCTACAAGCTGCAAATAACTAGGCATAATTGGCTGACAATGCTGTGGCTGGGACGTCCACTACGTAGTGGCCTAGTATACTAGGCAGGGGGGATGGTGACAGAACCTATATATTCCTAATCACAGAACAGTAACCTCAACCACCAGGCTTTATTCCAGGCTCCAGGCTCCAGGCAAGTCTAGAGTATTGTGCTAGTCATTTGGCTCACGACCCATCTTGTCCATCACTTCACAATTCTCTTGGATCATTTTTGGCATTGATCATCCCAACTTGCGCTCACCAGGGCCCAGCCACGGGTCAAAAAGCATTCAAGTTGCTATCAGGGTATTATTTATACAATATGAATGTGTTGTGGATGTATGTATGCCGGTTTTGAGAGGGTCAATTTAGGGCCATTTTGCCATTTTGGTTGGTTTCTTAGCTGAGAGGCCACATCTGGCCAACCACTGATTTTTTACTTCATTCTCTTCAATGACATTATCACTAAGATATATATGTGGTGTGGACCCCAAATAGCCAATAATTACCCAACACGGGCCAGTGGGTGATCAGGGATGGAGATCTGGCTGTGAGAAGTAGGGTGCGAGCCGCAGCCGATCCCTACCTTTGGATGCTGAGCTTAAAACTAGCCCGTCACGAGGCCCATATTCTGAGAACCACCAAAAAGCATACCCATTTTGGGCCTCAAGTACCCCCTTCTCTAGACCCCAGCCCAGCTGGAAACTTTCTAAGGCGAGTGCCCAAAAACAATATTTTTGTATTGACGCCAAAGTTTGCCCATGGATTCACTGATGCAAATGCATCAATTTTGACCCATAATAAAGAAAAGATAGTAAAGATTTGACCCAGGGACCAGGGTATATGCCGTAATCTGGCCAAAAGTGGCCTTCCCGCCCATGTAGACGAGACCCACTGGCCATGGTCCATTGATCCAAGCTCATGCTCTATGGTTAGGTCACTATTTGCACTGGATGATGGAACATTGTTCTATGCCCATATACCCAGCAGCAAGTAGTAGGCAGTCCAGAAAAACTATCATATTACAGACTTTTGTAATTTTTGAGATGTTGCCAGTCAAGACACATCCCACGCTCCACCTGGAGCACTTTGAAATAACAGTATTATGCAGATTGTGCAATTGCAAATATAATTCAATTGAATTCAGGTCTACGATAAATTAAGCCACCTTCTGCAGTCTGTAAGGCCCAGCAAAATCTCCTAACAGCAACCCTCCGAGTGCCCCCCCTCTGATAGTGATTTGCTGTGTTATTACTATCCTCTCTGGCTGTTGGCCAGGAAATGTTTGTATACTTTAGGGGTCTTTAACTGGATTAACTGGGTCGTAAGTGATGCTATGAGCTAACTTCTGTTTAGTTGCATTTTGGCTTATGCATCTGCGCATTCGTTCCCAATCTGCCTGCATGTGCTTAGAGCCTGAAGAATGTAATGGCTTTGGGTAGTGTAAAAGAACATACGTTTCCCAGTCCAACAGACTAACTTATTAACATTGATTTTGATTTGATGTTGTTACACAAGATAGTTCAAAGCCCAGACAAAGTAGCGACTTCGTTACGGGCCAATAAACTGGCAAGGGGCGAAGGAAAAGCCATGATGACAGCAAACGCTCGAACCAAAACAAAGGGCACGAGAAAGACATAAGCTGCCAGACAGCTAGACCTAATTGAAGGAAAGACAAGGAGCCCTTGAGACAGCAGAAGTCCACTGCTACACAAGAACAGGCTAACACACACGCACACAAGAACAGACCCTTATGTTCAGACCAGACTCAGGGCAAGTCCAGAGTAATTTGCTGGCTTATCCCAAGGGGATCACAGACCCCTCTTGCCCATGTTGTATCTATTCCTCATATCTGGTAGCAATGCCAGGTTCAAAGCGTGGCAAGCTATCTTACATGACATCTGTTCAACTATGGCCGCGTCTGTAAGTGCACAAGTGCATTATGGTCTGTGATAATGGTGCAGTCTGCTCCATCTTAGTAACACCACTCACTGAGTGCCCTGAAAACACCCAGGAGTTCCTGATCTGTGGTATGGTAATTGCGCTCAGCTTGGTTGAACTTCTGTAAAGTATAGCACAAAGTCTGCCTTCTTGCATAAGCACAGCTCTAGTGCCCAGCAAAGATGCATTACTCTGAACCTGGAAGGGCTTGTAAAGGTCTTCAATCCTGAGCACAGGTGCCGCACATAAGGCATCCTTGAGCTTATGGAATGCATGGTCTTGTCTGTCACCCCAGATAATTGCTTGGCCATTATTGGTCAGTTCATACAAAGATGCCGCATGGGCTGCATAGTGTGCAATGGATTACCTGTAAGTAATAAGTAAGGCCAAGGTATTGCCTTACTTGATGCAATTCCTTTGGTTTTGGTCACTCTGCCACAGTCCGCCACTCTGCCACAGTCTGGAGTTTGTGTGGGTCTATTTCAGCCCATGCTGCCAACCATATGCCCCAGGTAGTGCACTTCTGGCTTATTAAGGTCTCCATCTGGGAAATTCTGTTGCCTTTCAAGTAGACTCAATTGCTACAGCAAGCGATGGGCACTTGTGTGTTACAGCTCCATCCCTGCAGTAGATGTGTACGTACTAAGAATGCTAGAGACACTTCTTTGCCTGATTGTAAATTGAAACAGCAAGCTTGGATGCACATGTGCACACCTGTGCCACATAGCTAAGCTTCAAGAAGCGTCCTAGTGACAATTGCCCCGATCTTTGAATCTTTCCCCCAGGCTACAATCAACCTCTTATGTGCTCAGGCAGCAGATGGTACTTAGGGCGGGGGTGAAGATTGAGCTGTTGAATTGATTGTGGAGCTGATAAGTTTAACTTCAGGCCTGGCGATTATGCAGAAAGAGCATCAGGGGTGGTCCCCTTCTGTTGCCTTTGTGAAGTTCTCATGAACCTGATCTATGTCCATTTGTTGTCCCGTGTCTCTTGAGCTTTTTCCTATTTGTCAAGCTCTTCTTCCAGTGTGCTATCCTGACTAGCCCTAAGGCTCGTCTAGTCTTTGTAACTAGGTAATAGTAGTAGTCCTGGTGTTTGTGCTTGTAAGACCTTGTTCAGACCTGCTTTAACTTGAGGGGGCTTTTACTTTACCTTAATGCTGCATTGTGCCCATTTGGCAGACTGCACTTGTGCTACAATGTTCATCTTTACATTCATGAATCATGAATCATGATGCATCTGTGCAGCGCTATGATTGGCGGCCTAGCAGTCAATCTTATGACTGATGGCTTACCCTGTCACTTAGTGATCTGTAAGTTTGCTGAGGGTGTTAGTGAATGACAGTGGGGAGCAGGTGGAGAGGCGGCAGAGACGCCACACCTGCTTGTTGCATTCCAAATGCTGCTCATACTGCTGGTGCCAGGATCCTCTCCGGAGATGTTGTGCGCATGGGCAACTAAGTCCTTGCAATCACTTAAAAGGTTGCATGCTTTGTTAAGGCAGATAACGCATAAGATGATATGCTCCAATAAAAATAACATATTTAGTGTTGCAAAGAGTTAGAGTTGACCATCAAGCTCTTTAGAAGAAAGCTTTCCTGTGTGTAGACACAAGGAGCGCTAACTTCACACCATGAGTCAGGACACATACCTTACCTCACACGGTGCATGCGAAAATCCTACTGTCCTGCCTGAGCACTTCATTTCAACTTCAAAGACTCTGTAGTGAGTGCCTTAGTACCTTTACAGGCAAAAGGTCATGTGACTGCAAACCCGACTGAGGGTTAAGAGAGTGGACTACACACACACATCCTTTGACCATAGAGCAGAGAGAGCAACATGCTGAATGTCTTCATGGGTTGACAATGAGTCCATGGAGGGGAGGGCATATGCAAGGACAAGTTATCATGAACACTGCAATAAGCAAAGCAGAGGGGCAGCGGGCTTCGAATTCGGAGATGAAGCAAGGACAGTTAGCGCAGACGAGGCCCCTTCATGCATTGACACTTTCTATGAAGGATATGGTTCAATGGTAGTGGTTGCGCAGTTACGTACACACTCACTTAAGTGAATGTTAGAGCTAGGACAAAAGAAAAGTAGAAGTGCAGTACACACTAGTGCTACTCATGGTGGAGAAAGCATGCATCCATCGGGGACACAGGCAGTGTTGAGAGGTACGTAGCACCTACAGCATTGCAAGCTAGCAGGAATAGCTATGTAGCTATATGTAGCTGGAAGGACAGAGATGCATGCTGCTTGCGCGTGCAAGTGAGGACTAAGTACGTTCTTACTAGTGAGCAGCAGACCTCTAGGGTTGGGAGGGCAGAACAAGGAGTGCTTGGAATCTGGCAGCCAGCCATTGTGTGCTTGAAAAGAGTTCCTGGGCCTATCCTGAGGTAGGGGTGAACTTCAGGATGAACAGTAGTGCAGGAATGCACAGGAAGGCCATACAGTGCATGCGCAAGGGCGTTATCATTATTGACCATGCTTGTCTAGAAATGAAGTTCCATAGGTTTTGAAAGAAGAGCAGTTATCAAGTGGCAAAGAGGAATGAGGGATTCGAGATGTATGCCAGCATACTACAGCACAAATATTCTTATAAAATAACCACACGATGGCGCCCTACCACGCGCCCTGCTTGGCGCTACTGACCCTGCTCTGCTTACAGGTAGGTGTGTGGTTGGCACAAGGAGCCCCCTCCGTCCCCTTTGCGCTCCCGCAGTGTGTATCCCGTCGTTTCGTTATTATTCTGCTCTGCCAGAGCTGCCCAAGTTTGTCTGTCATGCAAGCGTACGCTTGCAAGCGTGTACTGCGAACTCGCAAAGTCAGTGCCTTCGCTGGGGTCACTAAGGCAATATTGCCAGCTTGTGTGCTGCAAATTGTGAGAGCTGGGGGCTGCACCCCCCCTGAATGAAGCAACGTTGCTCGCGGGCGCACATCCTGTTCAGGCGCCAGGATGAGTGAAGAGGCACCAAACCCTTTTTAACTAAGACCTTTATAATATATGTAAGTTAAGGTGTGTGCTCCTTAGGCGGACTGGCTCCTCCAGAGAACTCCGGAGTCAGGATCCTTGCACACGCTAGCGCAAGCTTGCGCGCGCGCGCACACACACACACACACACACACACACACACACACACACACACA